>JASSUY010009160.1:0-58572 GCA_032466535.1 Forpus xanthops | reverse complement strand
TGCCCAGGGAAGTTGTGAATGCTCCATCGCTGGCAGTGTTCAAGGCCGGGTTGGACATAGCCTTGGGTGACATGGTTAAGAGGGAGGTGTCCCTGCCCATGGCAGGGGGGTTGGAACTAGATGATCTTAAGGTGCTTTCCACCCCTAACTATTTTATGATTCTATGATTTCTGTAGAGACACAAATTTTGACTGGACAAAGATGACGCAATTAAATGCAGGTAAATGAAACACTGGCAGTGTAAGTAGGGAAAAGATATAAATCTCTCACACTTTGGGGTACAAGTCAAACACTGAAGGATATTAATGAAATCTTTCTTGTTTGTGTAGCAATACTTCAAATTAATTCTTAGAAACACCAGTGACACTGTCCCCAACCCTCTTTTCTGAATGCAATAGGCACTGATCACTCAGAGGTAGATACGCGCACAGAAAAACTCACTCAGCTCACCATGGCCATAATGAAATAAAAATGGGTCACCTGCAGCATACCTTTAACAAGGCCCAGATCAGAAGAAATGTTCAGGTATGCCCAGAAATCATATTTATAATTAATGAGAAACTTCAAAAAAAGCCTTCAAATGAACAACAAAATTTGAGAAAAGTCCTTTTCCTCTGCCCTGATCTCCCAAGTAATAACCTGATTTTGATAAATTTTTGTGAACAAAGGACAACTATAAAGAGAATTGGGAAATTCAGATGAACACTTACAGAAACTTCTGCAAGAGCAACAGACTGAAGGGACTATGACCCCATATAAAAAACTTCTCATGCCTCTATAATCAGGCATTCAAGTAAGTTCCACCTCCCAAGAATTAATTACACTGACAGAAGGAGACCCTACTTACCTCACCGTTCAAAAAGCAGTAAAATACTGACACAAAGAAACCCTGTAAAGAATAGAAAAAAGTCAGTTATTATGAATTTTAACACACAGAATCAGGGACTGAGCTGGGATCATCCTGAGCAAAAACATAATCTTGTTGAGATCATCCACATTTAAACCGATGAAATCGGTACTGAGAAAATAGTCTTTCAGCTCACAAGTGAGACATGAGAGCTAGAATCTAGGCAGTTTTTCTACTAATAGAGGGCATTCAGCCTGTGCTACAGCTTCTAGCTGCCTCCCCAAAACAGCATAAACCCCTCACAGGTGCTACAGTATGCCTGTCAGATCTATACAGATGTCTCAGACACTTTCAGGGAAGTGCCAAATGACCTGTGATGGTCTTGTGTGGGCAAGCATATCATCAGGTTGCTTAAGCTCATCTGAGCTGAACTGCGCTGTGGAATCTATTGGCAGCAGTGACTACACCTCTGCAATGACTGCAAAGATTGTAATGACTGCAAAGATTGTAATGACTATAATGGAAGCTCAGGTGTCAATCTGATGACACTTTCATCTCTAAACCTGTGAACAGAATCCTACCCATTTTGATTTCAGAAATGGACTGCAATTATTGTTATTATAAAGGAGAGATTTCCTGTTTTCTTTCTTACGTTTCTTTATAACACTAACAATAAAATAACAAGTGTATCATTTTTTAAAACATTGAGCATCAGCAGATAAACAGTACAATTAATTTTAGGGAATGAAAAATGTAGATCAGTTCATTAATAAAAGCTAAGATTCCTCTGTTCGTAGATAAAAAGGGGCATTTTTCATTTCGGATATTCTGTTGCGATTTCTGGTGGAAGGCTCTCTTTCAAAGCTAAACATGCAATCAGTAAAAACAGTAACCCAAACCTCAAAACTTTAGCAATCCATAACCCTAGATTGGGCTTGACAGTTTGTGCACTGTATATTTGTATTGATATCCTGCCCATATGAGAGAGAAAACATTAATGTCAAGCATAGTTCCACCCTAGCTCAGTAAGGTCTTTGATTGGAGGTAAAGCTGTAGGACACACCTACAAATCCAGAAGGCCGACACAATATTCATGTTCCACAGTCTTTTATCCTGGCAGAATTATTAAATTAAGGGGAGGGAGGACAGCATAAGTTCTTAGTTGGTACAATCTGATAGCTGAGTGCATGCACTACTACAACAGAGCTGGAGTGAGAGGCTGAGCAATACAGCTAACGTCTTAGTCAAGTGAGCCCAACTGGTACTTCTTTCCCTTTGCTTTAGCAACACCTACTCTAAGTCTCAGCTCACTGTGTGCTTTGTGAAGAGAATGGTTCCTTGGGAGGCCAATTTCAGGGGCAGTTAGGATAGAGGCATCATCTCTCTCTCCGTTGGCTTTAGATGGAGGCCAGGTGAGAATCTGTAGCTACAGGCTGAACATAGCACTGATATTAAGGGAGACAAATCCCTCCAGTACACACCTGAGAGATGTCCACTCTACATGATAGGCTTATATATCTATTATGTAAGCATGAACAAAGCTGACCTATTTTCAACTAATATTTCTACCATGGACTTAACTGCCATAAATTTCATGGCTTAAATGCACTGAGGATCCTTTCAGCCGTAATTGATACCACCTGCAAACATACCATCTTACCTGAAAAGATTGCAGGAAGGAATTGAAATAGATGAAAACAATCTGAGAAATGTCATCTTCACCAGGGTTGACAAAGAAAAGCATGTAGGTGATGCCTAGCAGGGGCAAAAGAACTAACGTTGCCTTGACTGCCTTCCTGTGGGCAACAAACAGAAAACATAAGTGAATACAAGAAAAAACAACTGTGGTATCTGAATCACTGTAGATTGACCCTATCCAAATAAATCACTTATTGGAGAGCGGGGATGAGTTTCAGAGCAATTCAGGAAGTAGTGAAGTACCTACATCCGCTAGAATGGAGGTGTCTCCTTAAGACACTTCAGCACCTGCACGTCAAGCAGGGCGAGAAGAAAACAAAAGGATGGCCTAAGACATATCAGGGCTGTCTGAAATGTATAGTCACTGGAGGAAAGAAGCATTTAAGAGAGAAATTCATGACAATTTCTGTCCAGTGTCCATCACTAGTGAAGAGTTAGGGAACCCAAGTTCTCCCTGTGTGTACCTCCATCTCACGAGCATGCTGCTAGAGCATTTGCTAAGGATAGCAGTAGAAGTCTATATTTGCATAATGGCCAAAAACTTTGAGTTTTTTTTCCCAGGAGGACATCCAAGTTTTAGACACTTCTCAGTGTGCCTGCACAGGCACAGTTCCAAGGTTTGTCACCAGATTACTGCGTAAGCCAAAATGAAGGCTCCTAGGGTCCTCAGGCAGTGAAGAATACCAGTTTCTTAGGGCTTGGGAGAGGATATTTAAGAGGGAGCCTATGGGATACCATGCCTGAAAAGCTGGACAGAGTTTATCAGAGGACCATGAAAAGAGTGACAGCCTCCACTTTGGGCTGTGAAGCCACAGGTGAGTTTGTTAGTTAACATTTTCTGACCAGTGCCTGACCCCTTGGAGAAACATGTTCAGGAAAAGTCTTTGCCTTTAAATCCTGCTGTTTGTCCTCATACTGTGAGCTCCAAGGGATAAATGGGAATCATTTTATATTCCTCCATTTCTTTCTCGTCTTTGTCTAGACAGTTTCTTTTCCATCAATGAAGCTTTAATTTTGCTGAAGCCCTGAGTTTCTCTGCAGGTTTGGTGAGTGATTTCTTATACCTCAGGGTGACGTGAAAATGCACAACTTAGCTGCTGACCAAGGCAGGAACGCAGTGCTCATGAGACCTTTTGATTCTGTCAGGAGTGTAAATGTTTTCTCTCTTTCTACAACACCTGCACACCGGCTGTCTTATAAATAATCAACAAGCAGGTCATACACAGTGAAGGACAGTGATTATTAACAGAATTATGAGGGGCTACTCTTTATTATTGGTGCTATAATAGTGTCTTGGGATATCAGTTGCAGAACAGCCTCTCATTGTGCTAGGTACTGTACACACACAGAATACAATTTTGGAGTCTGTAAAAATCTCTGCATAATGCTGTAACACGTAGATAAAGACAGGCTGGTAGGAAAGCAGGGGAGCACAGAAACATCACCAGTGTCACGATAAAGTGAGAGTCTTAACAATGTAGCTGCCACATCATTTAATACCTACTTAACAAGTGTTTGTACTACTCAGCTTTAGAGCTGCAAGGCCTGCCCCAGGCTTTCCTGGAATTGTAAGGGCCTCTATTTAGGCTGTGAAAAAGATGTTTCCCTCACAGAGACTGTAGCAAGGATAAGATCACCATCATCTGTTCAAGGATGAAGGTAGTTACTTTAGATTGTCTCAGAATCTAATATTTCTAATGCTCCCTTGCAAACTGTGGAGGGATAAAAATGTACTGAAATTTGAATAAGGGCTTTTCCATGCTAGTTTTAGTGTACTGGCATAAGGTTTGAGCAAGAAAAAGGGGTATTTTCTCCTCTCATTTCTTAGGAATCATGCAGAGAAATGTCTGAACAAGAAAATCAAACTTCTGCATTAACTTCACATTTATCTTCCAACCCCAAACAGGACTAAAAAGAAGGAATCATCCAAAACAACAAAACCCCATTATTGGAGCAGAATTGCCTCCAAAGTCAAGAGGACATCAGGATTGAAGCATCAGCTTGATACACTGGAATTTTATCTTGAAGTGATTTAGATTGAGACCAATCTTACTGTGCTGTTTCCCAATGTAAGGACCTGACTGTCCATAAATGCTCCAAACCTTGCAAGATACTGCAAATGTTAACAGACTGTTTAGACTGATCTAAGCCCATACTGCTGCTGGAAGGGGCCAGGCCACTTTCCTTCTGTTGCCCTGGGCTAAACATTCCTGACTTCTCCTTTCTGCTATACTGGCACTTGTCAGGTTGCACAGCCAGCCAGCTTAGGGAGCTGATCTACCTGATAGGCTACCCCTTATGGTAACGATTTTCTGAGAATCAGTTCTGTGATAAGGGACACAGTCACCCTTCATTCCCATAACCCGCACTTTAAAAAGAACGTTAAACCAACTATAAATACCTGGATGCACACAGTAATCATCAGTAATGGCACTGCTATTGATTACAGATGAGTGTTTTGGCCCAGGTTCTGATCTTTTACTTCTAGCTCTGCTAGGATTAGTATGAATAAGGATCATAATATGCATATGCACATGCCCATGATTTATTGGGCAGTCTTCATGTTGTATTGTTTTGCATCTACAAAGCTAGAGACTGGGATAGGGAAGCAACCTACTAGTTTTTCACTGATTTAGCTGCATGAATAGCCTAGTGAAAGAAGTTGTGATATATTGCGTACATAGAGAAATTTATGAAGTTCCTATCCCCACTTGAAACTAGACCCTTCTGATTTCACTGGAAGTGGAAAATTTCACGTGTGTGTTGGCATGTGCAAACCTGAAGGAGGTGAAGAGGCTGTTGACTGTGGTGGGGCACATGGCTGCGTCTGTAAGCCTAGGCTGTTTGTTTTGCTTGGACATTGAAATGGAGCAGACAGACAAAATGCAGGTACACTTTTATAGGTAGCCTGCAAAAATAAATGCTATGTACTTAATTTCATGAGCTCAAAGGGCAAGAAAGGCACCCTCTGAGATCAACAGTGGCATCTGGAAAGAAAAAGATGAGACAAGGGCGAGACAAGCAAGGCGGTTCTTTCTTAATACCAGAAACAGCAAGAAGCACCAGTTGACTTACCTGTACTGTATTGTCTCTGAAGTGGTTGAAGCTCTCAGCTTTGTCATTAAAATCCTAACTATATTAAATAGAAATACAAAATTTATCTGGAAAAGAAGGAAAAGAGAGGAAAAATTAAGACTGGTGAATCAAATGGCTTAAAGGATGTGATACTCCTTAAAAGGCACATTTTGCAGCTCCAATCTGAAAACAGCCTTTTAGTTTTACCACTGCAACAGACTCAGAAGTTTATTGGCGATACCAGACTCTTCAGCAAATATCCAACAGCTATTAATGATTTCAAAACAGCAATAAAAATGGAGTACAAAATTCAAGGTCCCAGCAAGGTAATAACTTTTATACTCTAGTACTCCTTTCCTGGGTGCCACAGAGAACTAAATCTGTGATTTGTTTGGCTACCTGCCTTTGTTTCTGGTTGAGCTCATCCAAGGCTCCCTGTATGGACCATTTGGCAGCACTGTGCTGTGTTGTGGCAAGCATTTGAAATCATCTTCCCATTCCACAGGAGGCTGTAATGGTTAGGTAAGGCTTCCCAGGTCTACAGTACAAGGCTGCATGGCAGAGATCTGAATGTGAGCTAGCCATACCAGACTCCCGTTCTATTCAATGAAAGCTACACCTCACACTTGCAAGAGACATTCAGAACACAGCAGATGAACCATACCTGAAAAATCCTTTTTTTTTTTTTGCAGTCTTTAAAGGTGAGATGATTGTATTTACTTCTACCCTTTTTAATCTGCTGAGCTAGGTAATTATTATTTCTGTTACCATATCACCACTGAGAATTGAGTTTTGCTCTAATTATTGTTGTAGCATTGCTAGCAACCTTCTTACATAAATTTCTTCTCAGCATAAACACAAAAGAAAAAAAATAAACAACTCTGAAAAGAAGATTCTGGACTATAGACTGTCATCAGCAGAAGGATTTGGCACTGAGGAGCAACTTTGGGGTTGCTTTCAACACATGAAGTAGGGTAGCTTACAAGATACTGATCTGCCTCAAAACTGTGGATGATGTATATTGTCAGAACTACAGAACTGTTATCTCAGGACTGCCGAGGTCACAGCCTATGCTTTTGAGAAGACATTTATCTCATTCACATTTCCAGAGTGCCAGGTTCCTGGCATTTTGCAGTCTATGAATGGAATGATTCTGTGATTGACCCACAACTCTTTATGAATGCTGTAGCAGAGCTGCCAATTTTAAGGTGTTCTCAAAATAGGCTGCTATTTTTTCATTCAGTGTGGTATTTTTCAATGATTGCAGTATCTTGGCATCTATCAGATCATCCCCTGCAGTTGCTTTAACATTATTTATAAGAAATGGTACAATAAGCACCTGAATAGACACTGGGAGACTGGCAGCATTGGTAATCATGAACATTAAACACTTACTATGTGAGACAGATAAAAAAATGCTGCTCTAGGAATTAAGTGACATTTTTGAAATTATTTTCTTAGCACAGCAGGGCTTTAGGCAGTATAAGAAAAATAAAACAGTGCAGTTTGTATTTTTTTGCTAGAACTGCCTTTGTTATATTTAAGAGCCTGAAGTTAAATGGTTTTGTATTTATCAGAGACTAAACCAGCTTCACATCACTGGTTTGACTTGAAACTTTAACTCCTCACATTGACGACTACACCATTCCTCAATTCAGAAAATGTTCAGGGAACCTCTACTGACAGGGAGGCGGATGGGGGTGCCTCTCCCACAGACAGAAAACTTCTGCCTCTGAAGTTCTGTTACTAAATCTTGAGGTTCTTTGTCAGCTCAGAGCTAGGTTTGTGTTATTTCTATTGAGGATGCAAAAAGGGCACTGATATAGAACTTGCCACTTTCGCAACTGTAGTGGAAGTTGCCAGATGAAATTATACAGTCTTAGGGAAGGGCAAGTTCCAAACGTAAGTAGAACTAATCACATGGGGTTAACACGACAAACTGGACAGGGAAAAGCATTTCAAGTTTCATGAGTCCTACTTTGACGTAACAGGAGGGAACTGGAAATTCAAATTGCCACAGGTTGCATCAGAAAAATTAAGAATTTTTATCTTCTGTGAAATTAAATTTCAAAAGCGTGATTCATCAGTCCAGAAGGAGAATTGCTAGCTGAAAAGTTTGGGAGTTACTTCACTAGAAATAGCTCTTTATTCCATATAAATCAATTTTTTATTCTCCCACTCTTTCCCCTAAGATCTCCCTATTGGAGGGTTGCAGAAAGAAAACACTGATGATATACAGAAAGGATGTATTAACACTTTTCACCTAAATTTTCATGTATGTTTGTGCTGATTCCAATGGCTAGCTCATTTGGTTGGCAGAAGTAATACTGAATCTAAGATGAAGTTTGCTTGTGGTAGGTATCGCCAAAAGCTGAGCAACCCAATGGAGGCCACATTCAGAGAGACAATTCAGCTACCCAAGCACAGACTACAGGAACACTTCAGGAACTTTCACATAGTGAAGGCCTATGGGTGGCACTGGTCCACGTGACACAGGGCTGGTAAGAGACCACAACTGTCTACAGCAGCAACAGGAAGGCAGACGCATCGGTATTTACTTTTAAGAAGCTGTCCAGTTTCAGGGGAAAGCCTGCTAGGGATATTATTTCTGTAATATTTCGTAGGAGAGAGGCCACTCACCACAAGCTGTCTTCCTAGTTCATGCACTGAACATCCTTAGTCACTTGGGCAGTATTCAAGACTGTGAGCCCAAAGACAGACACTAAAATACACCTGAGGATGTACTGAGTAATCCCAAGTCTTCATTTCAGAGTGACTGTGACCCTGTCTCTTACACTAATGTTTGTAATCATGTACTTGTCAATGACGTGGATGGTCTTGCAAACATTTTACTATTATACTATTTTCCTTCTATCTTTGTCCAAAGTTCTCCTTTGCTGTGCAATCCTTCAAATGCCAGACAGAATGCTTTAGGTCTCATGCCCATAATAAAACTCAGTAGTCTTGTAGATATCTACCCCTGAGCTAGCTACCACTATTTCCTTTAATAACCTATGAAGAAAAATAAGTAGTTTTACAATACAGTTCCTCCTGTTTATCTGAGATGCTTACTTCAGCATGAGATGGCTTTCCCCACTTTGAAGAGCCTCCTTATGTGATTTGCATAGACAGACTTGCTGGGAGGGCATATATTAAAGGGCTGTATTACAAGGTTGTGCTTAGTTGCCTAAACACAGCCACTGAGAGCCATTTTTGGTGTCAAGGTGTATCTTGCTACACTAGCTAACTAGGAGTGAAGTGATTTGGCCTTGTCTATAAAGCAATTCCATCACACAGTAAAAAGCACAAATAGCTGAGTTGGATTGGCATAATTTCATTTGTGATTACTTCTAGTCAGCTGGTTATCCCACGTTCTACTCATATTCAGTGGAAAGAAACAGGTACCTCTCAACAGTGGCTCATTTGATATATTTTAAACGAGAGTTTTTTGATAAATAGTACTTGGACTTGAACCAGTTGCCCAAAGAAATCATCCAGTGATCTTCAGCTTGTCCAGGGGTATCCCATCTGAGCTTCAACTGAATGAGCGTGGCTGTATCTACTAAGGATCTGTGACATTATATTATATGAAACGTAGTTCTAGTGACTACCAGATTGATTCTGATTAGCAAGCAAAGAAGATGAAGCCTCTGGTGTTTATTGCTTATATATATATGTACAGTAGTGTTTCAAAGTAAGAAAGATCTTACTACTGCAAATGAGTGCTCCTAGGAAAGAGACTCTGTACTGTATCTAGCACACAATTATTTGTCAAGGACTTTCTTGTTATCATTGGAGCTCTATGTCAACAAATTAATTTCTCTCAGAACTAGACTGCTTTAACAAACCCCACATATTAGCTCCATAAATGGAGGCTGATGAATGGACATTTGAGAGGAGTAATGATGTCAGGCAGTGCATCCTTTTTATTTATATTTAATCTCATTTTATGTTTTTATTCATTTTTGTTTATACATGTTTTTCACTTCACAATGCAAAACAGAACTAATGATTTTTCCCTTTATATTCATTGATAGTAAAATGAATCTAAAGGTGAGGTCTTGATGACAGAATAGACCAGCTTATCTCTTATTCTCTTACTTTTATTTATGGTGTGCTAAGAATATCTTTACTGCTGGAATAAAACTCTCTCCAACTACAGATGAGAAAGAAGCAGTTTTCCTATCTTGCCAGGGCTTTGGAATTTTAGTGTTTCCATTTCTAAATTGAGATTAAAATTCAGAGTCCCAAAATGGAGCTATAAGCCAAAAACCATTTGAACCATCTGTTTTGGCACTGATCAATTATAATCTGAACATAGAAACCCAGAAGCTTTTTTGAACCAAAAGAAACTTTTCAGTGAAAGATTTAGGTCATAAACATTTTCTGTCATAAAATCCAAACTCCACTTGGGAGGAAATTTATCTCCCTTAGAGAGATGAAATAGCCAAAGTATTTCAAAACATGTAAAAGATGGAACGCTGGCTGTGAAGGCTTCTTTACTGGTTCTCCTTAAGCTCAGGAATTTAAATGGGAAGCAATTGAGCTCTTCTCCTCTTTTGAGAGTTTAATGAGTAATTAGCATTTATTTTGTTCATTTCTGCTGGGCTTTCTATTTTATGATTTATAGAAAGCTTGTACTTCTGTACTTCCTAGAATACTTGCTCCTTTTTACTCCCAGGAAATGTAAATATTATTCTATTTAGACTTCGCATTTTTATGCAATGTGATAAAATCCACCTCAGGATTAAGTAACCCAAATTGGCATCAGAGCAGTCACTCTATCTGGAGCATTATATACTGTCACCCTGACCTCAAATGAATAGGCTGCCAGTTTAATAATGCCTCATTTTAATTTTTCAATCATACTGTCCTGACATACACTCAAACAGGGCCTTTTATCATAAAATTTTTCCTTTCAAGGGTTACAGGCACCACAGTGACTCATTTGGGCATATAGCAAAGTGCTGGAAAATATGATCTGATCAGGAATAATGAGTTATGATTAAGAAGAGCAAGGCATAATGTGGCGGATGGTCATGATTAAGGAGACTATGGAAGGAACTAATGCTTCAGGCAAGCACAGCAGGACTATACCCATCCTGAAGATTGCATTTGGTAAGAATGGGAGGAAGTGGGTAAATAAACAGACAGCACCTTCCCTACCGAATGTCTGTGTTGCACGTCAGCACATAGGCCCTTCTTTACCTGCACTGTCCCCTAAACTCCAGTCCAAACACAACTCCAGTCCTAGTTGAGATCACACCAGTTTCTCACTAGAACCCTGTATCATGCATGAGCATGTCCTCAGCCTCTTTTCCAGTCTTATAATGTCCCTCTTACCACTGTTCTGGTCCTTCTATCTCTCCTGAAACATCTTGTAGTCAAAAAGCTTTGTTAAAGAAACACACTGCAGGTCACTCCCTAGTCTAATCAACTACCATGGAGTCCCTAGTCACATATGACTCAATAGGGCTTCTCTCCAATTATTTCACCTGAAGCCAGGAATATGTTGAATGTTGCAACACCAGAAAAACTACCCCTTGCAAAAATAACAATGGCACACAAAAAGTTCTTGCCCAGAGAGAGGAATAGCTCCTCAATAACCAACTCATCTATCACTCAACCAGCACTTTGAAAATTACCAAGATGACATGAGACCCTAAACCATGGGCACGCTGCTGTGAATTGTCTACCTGGCAGTTCCCCAGGCAGGGCAGGTTGAAATCATCAGCAACTGAGATGATTCAAGAAAGGAAACAAAAACATTTGGAATTGCTGAGAAAGCAAAAGAAAATAAGACAGAGAACAGGATGCTGCTACAAAAATTGATCTGCATGCTCATACCTTGAGTACTGGGGCAAGCTTTGGTCTTGCCACTACAAAAATTATTAGCACATCATAAAGACCACTTCAGTACAAGTCAGCTGTCTCCTGGGAAAAATTCCACTCTGGAACAGGGAAGAGCCCAACTCATAAGAACACTTAACTCTTCTACAACACTTATCATCCAGGGATTTCAAATCATTTCACAAAGGAAGGTAAGTATCATTAAGCTTGCTTTATAGATGGGGAAACTAAGACCTAGAGCAGCAATCCACCTTGTTCAAAAGTAAACAGCTGATGAAGGCAAGAGATAGAAGCAATCTCCAGGTCTTCTTATCAGCTTGTATACCCACTTATGTCAGCATTTAATTGATTGGAGTGAATTATTTTCAGTAAGACCCCAAAAAAGCAGAGGTTAGAAAACTGTTCAGTTGTCAAGCACAAGGGAAAAAAATCTATTAAAACTGAAAGAAAGGTTTGAAAAAAAACCCTAAATATTTAATCTGCCTGTTCGAAAAACATAAATTTTAATTCAATTTTAGCTCTGTGAAATATTGCAGAGCAGTCAAATTCACAACAGTAGTTACTGAGAAAAAAAGTAGCTGCCTCTGGTGCCTATTGGTGCCCCTGTGGTTTGTCCTGTGATCTTGCTGTTTTAATGGTTCATCAGGTCTGTGACAGAGACTGTATTTAAAACCACATGTAAGAAGTTAATTTTTCTTAATAAAATCAGGCTGAAGTTCAGTTCTCTGGCATGTATTTCCAACCCTCTGCCACTTCTTTACGTTCTGAGAGGGATGTATAATTAGAACTGGGTTATGCCACTCTGAGGAAAGACACCAGAATTAAAAAAATCCCCAGTAATTTCAAGAGAAGATATCTAGCAGAGCGTTTTTTTTTTACAGTTTTATTGAACTGCAAAGCATCCAATGTACTGAATGGTTAGATCTCTCCTGGAATATGTTCAAGCCAAAATCCATTCAGAAAGGAAGCAAAGATGGATGATTACCTACATTTTACCTCTCAGTTTTTTGTCAATATATGTTTCTTACTCAGTGCTTAGGATCAGCACATCAGCATTTATACCCAGCTTCCTTTGCCTCTGAAATTGTCTCAGAAATTGTTTCTTGTTTTCAGCCCATGTCAGCATTCAAGTTTATTCTAAAGACAATTAGGAAAGCAATCAAAGAAATCTCTCTACTGCATTGTTCAAAGCCATTGTTCCCTGAGATATAACAGAAAATAATATGATTTAAAGATAGACCTGAGGACTACTATAATGACCAAAGGGTTTATTTTGGGCTAATCTTTTTTTTCCCAGTAAGGCTTAGAACTCCTGCATGACCTTAGAACTCCTGGTGTTATGCTGTCTTCTACTGCAGCAGTTCAATGCATAGAGGCAGTAAAATAAGAAATCAAAATGAGTGGAAATAATTTTTGACAGATAAAATCCTCATACCTTTTAAAGAGATGTCATTTTTAGAAGCAGGTTTCATCCCTCTGGAACTAAGAATTTCACCAAGAAGAAGACTCAAATCATATTGCCACTGGCTGGTACAATGATGCACTCAAATACATAATGATGCTACCTTTGTCAAACAAGTAACCAAAACTCAGCTGAGCTGTATGCTGGAAACATGGCTCTTAGCTAAGTAAAGTGGGTGAAATCTATCTTAACTGCCATGGGTTGAGTGGTCACATGTGGATAGGGACTGTAAGTTGATGGAATTTTTAGTGTGAGCTCCCAGTACACAGGAATAGATCTTTCTTAGAATTGCTATGTTTTTCTTTCATAAAACATAAACCTCAAAAATTTTTACTCTTCATCTGTTCAAATCCAACTCAACAGCTGTGACTGAAAAAGGTCACAGACTTCTATGATTTGTGAAATCTTCCTGTGTTCCGTTTCTGGTGACCATTGTCCACTGGAGGGAAGAGGAAAGCAGCATTTTGTCCCCATCTGTATAAGGCAGAGGCATACTGACATACTGGGGGATCAATGTCTGACTGTGTTGCCTGGAGTACATGTCAGATCATCAAACTTCAGTGCTCATAATCCAGCATTTCTCATGGCACCCTTGAAAGGGTCAGTAACTCCCTTAATAAGTGATGCTTGAGTCATTACATAGGATTTGATTTTATTCGCATAAGGATCAAAAAATGACCTTGTCAAGTTGCTTTAACACACTGTGGAGTTATATATTTTAATTATAAACACAAGACTCAACTGTTAGTTTGAAAAGAAAAAAAAGGGGGGGGGCATATTGTAACAATCAGGAGGGTATTGTAAGAGGAATTTTCAGATTTGCGTTTAAGATTATATTTCCAGAAAGCTCCTTTCCTCTCTCAGCAGTGCTTTCTGATGCTAATAACGATAAGGAGAGGGAAGGAAGGGCTTGCCCTTATGTTACCTCTCAAAATTATATCAGCTGCTTTCCAACCTACAATGCAATTACTGTTGTCATCTCATTAGTGTTTTAATTAGGGCTCAAGCACAGGCCAATGTAGAAAGGTTCAATACAGAATGTCAGTTCAGAGCAGCAGTTACTGGCTCAGCTTAGAGGGGTCTCAAGGCTTCTCTAAATTAAAGGTAAACCTGTACATAAAGAGGCAGCCTCCAACCATACCTCTATTTTCTGTGCCTCTTTGGGGTCTATAAAGTGCAGTTCTTGGGAGAACAAAGCTATTTTCAGGACTCTAAGGTACCTGTGGTATCTGCCAAAGATGCTATCCAAGGATTTTACAGATCTTATTGACTGAAGGTGTTATGATAGATTCACAGACTTCTAGGCAATGATTTGAAATCTAATGCTGCAGGTATTGCAAGCCTTCTACCTTGTGTTGTCTAAATAGAATTCCTTTGTCAGTTAGTCTCTATATCAGTGAGACAATTTACTGTGAGGCTGTTTGTAGGTTTGGGATGTCTCCCTTGGTGACACACAATTATATTGTGCACACCAATTGTATTTCTCCCCTTAGAAAATAATAAAAAAAAGAGTTTTTAGACAAAACCAGGCTCCTAGTACATTTTTTTTCTCTTTTCAGCTACACACAGTATTACCTGCTTGGTGCATCTTAATGATTACAGAAATTAACTCATGATTTCAGGTTAGGAAACAATCAGATTAGTAGCTAGCTTCCTAGGTAACAGAGAAGGTTTTTTTCATGTTGAATCACATGAAAGACACAGCATTGCCAAGATGAGAGTACAAGGCTTTGAAAAAGCTGGCAGCGGCTGCCTACTCTGGAGCATTTGAGCACTGGAGTGGCATAAGAGAGCTATACTGAGTCTTGGTTCCCTGAGAGGGGACCCCAGTGAGCCCTGTGAATTCTCTGTTAGGATATCTGCCTTCTTTCTAGGTGGCTTTTACAGCAAAGGAATGGGAGAACAGAATAAAGTTTTTTGGCATTGTCCTTTCTAACAGCATTGATCTTTTCCATCCACACACAGTATTTTCTGAGAAAGCATCACTGTGCTTTAGTTGATGGTTCAACGTGGTTTATGAATGAGCTTCCTTCTTCCTCTGCCTACTCTTTGTTGGCACAGGAGATAGTGTTGGGTAAACAGATAAACAGCCTGTTAACTGTAGGTGGCACTAAAAAAGAAACTTAACAGGAAAGCTAACAAACAAATATATAGCAATGATGGGGATGTAGAAGATCTAGACACCTGTACAAGGAGACACAATTCCTTACCATACGACCACATTTTTCTAATCTGTGCATGATGGATATTGTACTTACCTTCTGGTTCTGAACATTTTTTCTTGCCACATCTCAAAACACTGTACTAAGGCAGATGGAGAAGGAAATAATGCCCTGTGGTCAAGAAAACAGTCAAAACTAGATCTGTAATTCTGACTTGTAACATTAGCTGCAGTGGCAACTTCAGAGAACAGCTGAAGACGTTTGACCTTGTTTGTGTCGTATTTTACATAAAAGTAGATATGGAACATCACAGATGCCTATCAAATTTCCCCTCAATGGAACATGGCAGCAATCCTTCCACCCACATACGTGCTTACCAGAAGAACAAGAATCACTGGCCCTTGATATATGTAGTCGATATATTTCCCTGGTTCTTTTCCAAACCAGCATCTGAAAGTTAAAAAAAAAAAAAACAAACAAACAACAAACAAGTAAGAAAATAATTTATAAAGGGGAATGTCCTTCTTTTAGATTGTAATCTCAAGGGCACTGTAGAGAAATATTCCCTTATTTCCCAAGTTGTTTAGTCATATACATGATCAGCAAGTGACTGAGTTTTCTGCTACAAAGCCACATTTAGCGTGGACACAGACCTGGTCCTGATTTTCCCCTCCCATTAGGCCATTCATGTTCCTCCTATGTTTTTTGCTATTGCCCATTGTTTTCCAAGAAAGGTGAGAACCAGCTATAAGAAAGATGCAGAAGATGTGTTTTGCTGGGTCTGAAAAAGGGATGAAAGAAATATTCTCTGTAAAGAAAAAAAAAATTCTGTTACCTATTGCAGTGCCCAGAGACACTTAAATTCCACAAAGTAAGGGCTAAAGCAAATATGTCTCAAGTTGCATGGAAATGCTGTCTAAATAAGGTACTGGCTTGGCTTTGAACCAAGCTGGTGAATACCAAACTCAGTATGTAGTACAGAGATATCATCTGAAGGTAGCAAATACCAGATCCAACATCACCAAAGGGAAATCAACTCAGGTGAAGTGAAACCACAGGTAAACTGAAAGCCCTCAAACTAGTAGAGAGCCTGGATGTGTCATACGTGACTGAGTGCTGGCTTGGCTTTCACTTCCACTAATGACAAATGCTTTTCTCCCAGTTGTGTAATACAACAGACTAAACCTATGATTTTGCAGCAATCCATTCTGTTGTTCATTCTCTTAAATGAGAGTTACAAATCAATCATATTTATGTCAGTAAATGAATCAGAAACTAGGCTCAGGTCTGAACTCAATCATTTAAACTATTATATTTTTCCTTGGTGTATTTTTGGCCCAGGCCAAACAATAGCCAACTCCAAAACTATTCCTGGAGAACAAATCTGGAGCTAGTATGAGCCAGAGGACATTCCCAGTAGTCCACATACTGCAGCTACCCTGATTTGGAGGCCAAGAGGGTTTAATAATATGGATGGAACTACTCCATGATATTTGGACTCCAGCCTCAGTAACAATTCCAGGCCCAGCTAGCTGAATATTACAGACAGAGCCACATGGCCTGGATCCTGGTTCCACCAAGCAGATACATTTTTGCTATCATAATGCCTTAAGGTTTAGGTCACTGAGCTGCAGATCCCATAGGAAGTGGAATTCGGAGTTCAAGGGTCTAAGAGTTTTATTCCCTTGTGTGGTTACCACATAACACATCTACACAGGAAAAATCATGCCTTCCCTGTGTTCACCTTGTGACAAAAGACAAGCTTAGTGCCACTGGAGGCATGAAACCAAGGGTAATTGCTGCACCAAGGAGACCATGGAGACAAGGTTCAGGTCTGCACTTTTACAAGCATGCAAGAAATAATACTTGTTGCCTCAAAGGGGTTGCAGTCTGTAAGACATGACCACATGAGTTCAAGGCAAATAAACTGAGATAAGGAAAGCTATGGTTCATGTGGAATTCTTTTGAATCGCATAATGCTTTTCTCCAAAATGTGTTGCTTGCTAAAACAGAAGAAGAAGCTGTTTGCCCATTGCAAAATGCTCTTACTGAAAGGACTATATGGAAATGTTGAGATATACAGCAAGCATTTAGGAACACAACTCAGTATGACACAGTTGTTTGCATTTTCTTGATTCAATTTCTACATCTTTTAAATTCCAAATGAATGAGAGAGCTTTGAATATTTTATAAATATAGACATGTCTGTATTCCCTGGTGCACACACTGCAAATTAGTGTAAATTGGCAATTTTGCAACTAATCTTCCAAAATCTCATGATAAGGGCAAGACAGAATAAAGTACTTCCTCCAGCCAAGTTATTACCCAAGAAGAATCCCGAGGGCAGCCTTAAATGAATGAAACTGATTTTGGGGCTTTTTTTTTTTTTTGTTATGCAGATGGAAAGATACAAAAATGAATGAGTTACAAGATGTGCCAAGGCAAGAAACACAACTCTCCAGAACTTGCAGGATGTACATTTGAGAGAGCTTTTGAAGGGCATTTGGGGAGAACTATTATACAGTGCCTGAAATGCAGAGAACCAAGAGCTATTAGAAGAGAAGTTTCTGGGAAGCTGGCTGTTCTAGAAGAGGAATCTATTATAGGGACTAATAAGAAGCAGACTGAGGCATGCAGCAGAATTAGTGGCCTAGAAAAAGTCAGCACAGAATTTGGAACTGAGCTGGGAGAGCACACATGATGTTCCAGGGCAAAGACTGCTTACTGCTCTCTGGAATTCAAATATTGCTTAACTGTAAGGCAATATTGAAGAGCAAATGCTGATATTTATTATTTGATGCCCAGTATTAGACCAAGGTTGCATTGAGTGAAGCATCATATGTATAAACACGCAATCTGAAGCAACAAGGCTGTGGCCAAAACCAGACTTCTACAACACTTATCTACTGAGGACATTGATGCTCCAGATTCCTGTTGTAGTTAGTGGAGAAAAAAAGGCAGCTTTTCTAGGACAGGGTCCACCTCACTAGGGTATAAACCAGATCTCTTACATTGTAATCTACATGTTCCTAATATACCTGCGAAATCAGGTGAGTAAGGGTGGGAAGAGCAATATTTGCAACTGACATTACAGATGCCTGCATTTGATTAGCTGTAGTCCATATTTACAATCTAGCTCTTCAGTCTGGGACCTTAGTTGACATACTGCAAAATCTTCTGCCTGTAATCTTAACTCATACTTTAAATCCAGCAGAAGACATTATTTCTGCAATGAAATCAGCCCTGTATAGTTCTTTAAAACCAAAACCCACCGAAAATTATTTAGTGCACCACAATTTTAATTCAACCTGTGCAAAATAAACACAATTTTCTTTTTTTTCTTTTTCTTGTTTTTTTTTTACCTCTGAAAGAATAAACACACACTCCCTGAATATTGAAGAGGGCAATAGATTAAGATATGTAAACAGATTCCTACTGAAAAGCATTAATTAATATTCTTCGTGGTTCTTGGATACTTCTTTATATATAAAAAACATCACTGGCTTTATCGTTAGTGCTAATTAGATCTTACTAATGTTATTACCCTTACCAACTGTCCATCAATGAAATTACTACAACAATTTTTAACAATTTGTGTGTGTTTTCAATTGAGACTTAACAGTACTGTTTTTTCAGAGTTGTCGGATTTTGTTAAAGAGCTGCAAAACCTTGCGGAGGGTATTTGCCTCACTATGCAGAACATGGTCTCTAGCAAGGACAAAAATGACACATACTAAGAAGCTGGTTGAAGCGTTTTCTGAACATTCTTCCTGCGTACTGTTTTGAGTTTTTAAGTTACTGTCAGTTACATACCTAGAACCCCAGTTCAACCTCCAAACAACGTAACTTACACTTGAAATGCACGCTCAAATGAAGGAGTTTGCCATTTTGTCCTGAATTTCAGGCTGTCCACTGGGATATTCAAAGAGTCTTGGAAGCTGGAGAAGAGTGTATGTTTTCTGCATGTGTCCAGTTCGCTAGGTCTAATCTCATGGGGGAATACACATGATTTCCACAGTGGTCAAGATAAATGGAGCATGAAGATAGGCTGCCTGGGGAGAGCAACATGTTTTCACAGAACAGCTGAGGATGGCAGGACCTCTGGGGATTGACTAGTCAACCCTCTTCTTCCAAGAGTCAGCTGAAGCAGGTTGCTCAGAGCTGGCTTTGGAGTAGTTCCAAGGATAAAGACTCCACAAGTTCCCTGGGCAACCTCTTCCATCGTTCTAACACCTTCGCAGTAAAAAGGTGTTTCTTGATGTTCAGATGGAATTTCAAGTGTTTCCGTTTATGCCACCACCGCTTGTTCTGTCACTGGGCAACACTGAGAAGAGTCTGGCTCCACCTTCTTCATATCCTCCTGGAAGTTATCTATAAAATTGATAAGACTGCCCCGAGCCTTCTCCTCTCTAGGTTGAACACACCCAACCCTCTCAGCTTCTCCTCGGATGACAGATTCTCCGGTATCCTGAGCTATTACTTCTCAAAGCCAGGGCTCAATTTTCTCTCATTTGTCTATACTTGCACATTCTTGGAGAATTCAAATTAAAAATATGATTTCTATATCATTCCAGCACAGAGAAAGGGTTCTGTAAATGTCCCAAAATTTAGTGTAAACTGTTCCAATGGCTGATGGACTGCAGAGGAGAACAAGCCGTTAAGTAAGTTAACTACACACATGTGAACATCTCACGCCCATGTACCAGAGATGTATTCCTACATGTGCTTCAGTTTGACTGTTTAGTGGAATATGTTCCTTTCCTCAGGCCAGGAGGCAGTGAGCAGGGGTTCTCTGAATTATTACATGCTTTAATGCTCATGAAGATGACTGAATATTTATGACAACTGACAGGCCCTCAACAAGTTATTAATTCCTTGTTTTGCTTCGGTTCATTTACTTTACTGAGTCTTCCCTGCATACAGTATTACTACAAATGTGAAAAGCAGAATTAATTTTATAGCCTTTGCCTTACAGCTTAATGCCCTTATCAGCTCTTCTAGAAGAGCTCTGCCTATCTGTCTAGTTGCATGTGCTAGATAAAAGGAATGGCACTAGTGAAGCCATAAGGACTTTCTAAATGCACAATGCATTTAGAGCAGCTATGATACGCAGTGAGGATGTGTGTGAAGATTTCACTCCAAGGCAACAATGTCAGCACTCAAGACAGAAAGGTGAAAACACCCCAAGACATTAGGTCTAATTGTCTGAAGCTATCAAGAGTAACCCGCCACCTCCCTTATCAGTAAGCACATTAGGCAAACGTGTATGAATTAAGAGCATGAGTTTGACCACGACATGGATTTAAAAGCAAATGCTCCATTTGATAATCCACCCAAGGAAGAGAGCTTGAGCCTAGAAATTCAATATGAACAGCCTAGATATGCTGCATGCAAAATAGGATAGTTTTGTCTTTCTTGCCCTGATGACTGTATTTTGCATCCCCTTTTTTGTTGTGAAGGGTGTGGGCCAGCTACACCTTTGCTGGGGAGAGGTAGCACATGTACCTATATAAACATATCATGTTTTTCTTCTGTGATGCATCAAGCTGAGATCTCTTCACATTCATTCTGCAGGTGTACAAAGATGGTGAAAGAATGCGCAGGCACAGATGATGTAGTGATTTCTCCATCTGGCCATCTTCTGTGCAGCATGATAACACAGTGTGTGATTTGTCTGCCTGTGGCAGGCAGGTTTGGAACTTAAGATGATCATAAGGTCATTTCCAACTCTAAGCAGTCTATGATTCTATGTTGTGGCATGTTTCTGTCAGGTGTCCTACTTTCCATTTTTGTTTCAGGATTGAGGAACAGTCTTCCAAAATCAGGTGTTCAAACCTCGGTGTTGAACTCATTCACAACAGGAATGTTTAACGTGCATTGCCATTATTAAAGCATGCGGTGTTTTGCCTCTCCAGTTTTCAAGACACAAGTTTTAGTTATTTTGGTTTGTGCTGCTTAAGCTAATTCCTTCAGCTGTATTTCTTGAGTTCTGAAGTCCTTCTTCAGCACAATGAGACAGGTGCCATGCTGCCCTGTCTTGTGCAAGGTAAAAACTACTTTGAACCTGACCATGAAGTAGACCCAGAATGTTGTGATTCTTTACCCATCCAGAAACAAGAAGGTCTGTGAGCTCAGAAATCTGTGAAATCTGGCGACCTGAGGTCATGTCTCAGGTCTGATTGCCTTGGACACCCAGGGAACAAGTTTTCCTGGCCATTTTGAAACTACGGCATGAATTCTTCTGCGTGATTACTGTAGTGAGGGACGGAATCACATAAAACTTTTCCCTCAGTGAAGGAAAGCCTCCCTGATGGCCAGTAGGTATAACTCCTGGGAAACAGATTATCACCTTCAAAGTACCATTAAAGCTACAAAAGAGAGATTGGTCAAGGGTTCAAAAATTTGTGGGGATCAGAGAAGATGAACTTAGTAGTGCAGAGTAAAATTCCTCTCATGCCTATAGCACAGATGCCCAAAGCTTAGCCTGTCATCCTATCCATCTCCCTTATAGTCAGGAGAAATACTGCATGCATCCAACCTACTTTGGACACCTCCTTCCAGATGAGATGAAATGCACCCCAGACTGCATTTACTGTTTTGACTGATCATCACTGATTATAAGACATAGCAGACTAGTGGGGATGCAGACAGCTACAAGGTAGATGCTTGCATTTAATCAGTTGTGCTACAGACGAACAGTGTGGTCGTTTGAAAAACAGGTTCATGGAACAGTGTGGTCGTTTGAAAAACAGGTTCATGGAGAAAAGATTTTTTTTTTTAAGATTAGGGAAGGGAGCTATAACAGACAACAGGCACTGATCCAAACACTAACTAGTTGAAAAGTGTAAGTTAAGCTTATACTTGGAAAATACATCTGACCAGTACTGATGTTTGAGGGAAACATTCCCAAAACACAGATGCCTGTTTATCTCCCCTATTTTTCAACGTCAGGCACTAACTGCTTCTAACTGGAAAAGCTAGAAACAGAAACGTGAAAATTCCAGCCATAAGATCATTCTTGGCAGACTGTCAACTGAATTCTATATACCCAGAAGGCTAAAACCTTAAGTGCTCAACTGTAGTTTTTTATCAAGGTCTTATTCAAGCAAAATTCCCATTGAAGGAGATTACTATGACTGTTAACAATGCATAGCACCCTGAAATGATAGCTTCAGGGCTTAGATAGGGATAACTGGGAAAGGTATTTTCAGGAGCTGACTCAAGTAGTATTCTGAAATTTGAGATGTTCTGGGCTTGAATGGAGGTGATTTGACCTTTCCTCTTTCATATCAATCAGCCTCATTTCTAAATTGCCAGTTCAGCCTGTAGGCATTTATTGATTTAGAGAGGCATATAAACAGAAATGTTAACATCACTTACTGTTCATTTTCATAATACAGCTTGCCAATGGCCCAGGCAATGATGATTGGGCAAGGAATACCTGCAGGAGCAAAAAAATCAGGACTTAATCATGTATATACGGATGGATGGATGGATGGATGGATGGTACCAAAGTAGTTTCAGATTTGTGTGAGCAGAGTCTTGGTTAAGGCACTTGAAGACTCTAAATACAAGTGATCTTATCTTGGTATACTTGAGGCATCACAATTGCTAAGACCTCTTATAAATAAAACAGATCATCTCAACATCTGGTAGAGTAAGAACAGTTAATAAAAATATTAAGAAACACACATCTATACCTCTGTAAGAGATCAGAACAATTCTGGTTGACTTTAAGGCAACTGTGATCCCTTTCATTATCTTGCAGTTGATAAAGCAAAACATTAAAGACTACTTGGAGGTGAGTGGTTAGATATTTATTTCCCAGGCTGCAAGAAGCTTGTAAACTCATTTGGATCTTTGGATGAAGCACATTTTCAAATTTTACAATAGTTTTTTTGAGTTGAGTTTTCCCTATGAAACAGAATTTGAGAATGATGATGATTAAAGGATTGTGTATGGGAAGGCAAAGCAGAGACAGAAAACACTCAAAAAGGTGAGAGGAAAGGTATATTCAGCTTACACCACTCTTCCAAATAGCTATCAGAAATGCAGAGGGCTTTGAGAGAGGTATGGAGGAAAAATACTAGGGGTGAAACCAGTCAGGGGGGTCGGTGAGTGTTATGTGAACAGCATTTTCAAGTTTGGTGAGGGAATTGACAAATATTGGGAAAAAAATTTAATCAATTCCCCACATAAACATTTTCTTTCTTCTACAACTCCTTTTTCCTCATATATGATTCTGGGTTAAATGACATACATTGCTTACAAATAATTTTTGCCTTTGGAACTGCAATTCAGTTACTTCTGCTCAGCTCTGAGAGGAGGGTCATTTCTGAACAAAACAGTGTTCTGCTTTCAGAAAAGAAAATATTTGTGACTTTTTTCCATGTTTCTTCTTTCAACAGAAAAGAACTGCCAAATTCACTAGTACTGTTTGACCTCAGATTTTGCATTCAAGCAAAAAAGCTGGCCACCCAGGGCCTGTCTTGCAAAACCTCTCCTGGCCAAGTTCAAAACATGGACATGTTTGGCAAAATTTCTGAATGTATCCACCCCAATCTCCTGCTCAAAGGAGAACTATCAACACCAGCCCACCTCAGCCAGAGCTTAGCCTTGCTGAATTTTCAACACCTCCAGGGTCAGACATTTCACAGCTCTTATATCATCTGTCCCAGTGTTGTACTAGCTTTTGGTAAATCTTCTATTTTCTTAATACCCAATTGGAACCTCCCAGCCTACAGTTTGTGGTCATTGTGCCTTCTTATAACAGCTGCTATTACCAAAAAGAATTCAGCTCCATCATCTCATAGTTATCTTTTAAGTCATTCTTAGTATCTAACAGATCCCTCCTTAACTTACTCTTTGCCTGACTAAACAAGCTTAGCTCCTTCAGCCTCACTTCACAGGTCATGTCCTCTATATCCCTGATCATACAGACAGCCTTCTACTGGATAATCTCATTTTTCTACATCCCTTTTGACCTTAGAGACCCAAACCTGGTCACACTATTCCAAAGGCAGCCTCACTAAACCTCAGTAGGAAGTACTAGTAATTTCTCTCAATCTTCTGGACACAGCTGTAGTGCAGTCCAGTATGTGTTTTACTGTATTCATGATGAGAAGGCACTGAGGACTTATATTCAGCCTGCATCCACTGCAGGCCTTACTTCCTTTTCAGCAGGGCAGCAGGACGGTGCAGGTTATGTTGATGCAGCTAGGGAAAATGAGCAGCCTTTGCTTCATCCAAGGCTGATGCAGTACAACTAAGTAACAGGGCATGCAATCAGCTGTTTTTCTGTCTTTGAGTAGCCACAAGGATTGTACAAAGGTTACACGTGACTTCATTAAAGGCTGTTTTCTAGGAACAAATCCCTCAGCAGTCCAGAAGACAGCTGTGAAGTTTGACTGGAAGATAATTAAGCTTCTCTTCCAGTCAGCTCCTCACTTAGAAGTATCTCTTGAGACTGAGTGGTCCACAGAGCACAGACAGACTTTTTCTATCTCATGCTGTGCTGTGATCACTGCTTTGCTGATCAAAACAAAAGGGACATGGTATGAACTACTTCATTCACCAAACGCTGAGCCTCAGAGCTCTCTTTCTTTAACACCAGGTGCCTGAGGACCTAAATGAAGATAAATCCAGCAATAACCCACTCGTTTAGTGAAGAGCTAAACCTAATATCATGTTGTTCTGGCAAAGTTAGGTCTGAATGTCAGATTTCAAGCCAGTGGGATTTTTAAAGTTTATTCTTGCTGCTCTTGCCTTTTCACTTCAATGCCAGGTACCACGTAACACCAAGTTAAACACACAAGTCACTTACACCATCCTATGAAGAGAAAGACCCATTTCCGCAGCTTGTCTGTAGAGTAAGTCATCACTATAGCAGTGTGTAAGTAGCAGCCTTCCACAAACATCCAGAAAAAGTTGGTCACCACAAAATAATTGTAGACAGTGGTAATACATCGACACCAGGGCTGTAAATGAAACACAATAGAATATTTTAAAACCATGGTGAGAACATACAGAAGATTCTATATATTGCTATTCCCTTAAAAATCAATGGTAGAATTCATTCATGGGATGCAGATTTGTACCTGTGACTTGGATTCACAATATCTTAGGTGCTGACGGAAACTCACAGATATATCTGCGCCTCTGATGAGGCTTGGCTTTGACCACAACAGGCAGGATCTCCTATACCGAACCATGTCTGGAAAGTTAATGTGCCTTATGGCACTTCCACATGAGAAGTCTGCAAGCAGTTTAAGAAGCAGCTTTAGAAAGAAGACAGGAGGAGGCAGGCCACTTGACTACAGATGATCTTTCAGAGAGGTGCAGCCACAGCCTAGGTCTGTATCCAGAGATGACCTAAGAGTCTAAGCATATCTTCAGCAATATAAACCACCTGCTGAGCAATTCAAAGAAACTAGAAGGTGGCAGTTCATGTCAGAATCTTCCCTCATTTCCACTGAAGGGAATGAGCACCACTGACATTTAGAAAAAAAGATATTTTAAGTTAAAGATATGTTTTTATCAGCTGCTTCACCCCCTCTACTCCTGCCATTAGTGCTTCAGTGTGTGAGTCACATCACTGCACACATCACCTCTGAATTTTGTCGGAACTTCAGAAGGAATTTTTGGTGAAGCTCAATACATCAGTAAAGGCATTTTCTCCTAATGGCTGTGTGTAGTGAGAGCACAGCTGTGGAATACACAAATAGCTATAGAGAGGCAGATGGTAACATCACATAAATAAATCACAAGTAACTGCTGGTGGTAATTTCTATACTGCTACACACAGAAGTCTGGGGAAATTCATTTCTGACCAATCAGGCATTCAGCATATTCCCTACAGCATGACATTAATTACCTATGTTAGCTGGTATCATTGATGCCATTTTGGTCTCACCATTCTCCAGCCTCTTAATTAACTCTACTAAAGTATTTGAAACTTTTCACCCTCAGTTAATTTTATTTCAGACTTCATATGCATGAGGTATTGATGATCTCCAGGCACTCAACAGAGCATAGAGATGCACTATCAAACCCAGGACAATTCTGTGGACTAAGAATTTGCTGGACAAGAAACAGTTACAAACTGATAGCCCATTCACAAGTTGTCATCACTTTCATTTATGGAGCTGAAATAAACAGAAGAAGTCTTTTGGATGTAATAAGGCTTTAATTTCTGCATTGTTTCATTGGGATTTGAAATTCAGTTTGGCTTCGTCTTTAAGATAGGATTAAAACAAAAAAACTCAGAAGAATATTAAAGCATTGTTCTTCAAAATTTTGTTCAGATCAACTTTATTTTTTTCTTTTTTCAGCTTTGAGCAAAGGGAAGTAAAGCCATAATCAAAAAACCACCCCCCCAGTTCCCAAACTAGTAAGACTAGGCTTTCTGAAGACTCTATGTCTCAGAGTCAAGTTTTCAAGGGTAAAAGCATGAATTAAATCTTTCCCTGCGGCCTCAATCTCATGTAAATTCTCTATCATAACATCTGGACCCTTGTTTCCCTCTCTCCCCCATTTGCAACACTTCCTTACACAGTTTTTGTCTTCTCCACAGCTGCCCATTTTCACAAGAATTGTAAAAACTAATTATATCTGAGCCCGTTGTTCCTGTGTCAGAACTGAGTGGAATTGGCCACCGGATTGGGGAGATACTGGGACAAATACAGGAAAATACACAGAATAGTGGTGAGATCTCCCTCTGCATCGTTTCCATAGGAAACCAGAACAAAATGAATTTTGAGCAATTCCATTTGGAATTGTGGATTTATTATTATTGAATAATAAACTAAATTAGCAGAACTCATTAATATATACCTTTTCATTTATTTCACCAAGGATTCTTGGTCCCCACATGTATCCACCATTGCTCCAGATATATTCAGCAATTCCCTTGATTTATTATCATAAGCAGTGTAACTTCATGCAAAATGTTTCCACGTTGAGTCCTTGATGCTTCTGTAGCTGTATTAGTTAATCTCCACTGATCAGCACAGAAGAGATCACATCATTAGCTAGCATAAATGATGCTTCTCCCACTGATTTTGGTGGTGCTATTTTGATTCTGACTTAAACCACAAAGAGAACATAACAAATTTATCACAAAGCTTTTATAACGCACCTCCTCAAATGACTGCAGTCTTCTGCAGAGAAAAGATGCGTTAATGAAAACTGAGGCATGTGAGGATCTTTCCTTATACTTGCAGGTTTACATTTTCCTTGGCACTTTGTGATGGTGACATTTTAAAAGGCATTTGAGTGCCTGACTCTAACTGTGGGATTTTTCCTAAATAACTGTAAAAAATTGTATTAAGATTTGCTGTATTGTCATGATAGTTAATCATACAGCATAAAACTGTCAACAATAAAGCTCATATGCCACCATCTTCTGTGGTCTGAAAATGTCAGAAACACAGACAAAGAGAACAATGAATTAATAAAAGCTACATCTTCCCAAAGGAGCATCTGATTGAATAATAATACTGCAGAGTTATGCATAGACTTCTTCTTTATCTGGATACTAATAACTTTTCTATTTGTTTTCCCAAAGTGTGGGATTAAAGTTCAGATGTCAAAATTGAAAAATTAACCAAGGATGACAAGTGCCCAGCTGACATTAAAATGAGTGAATATCCTGGTTCCTGGGGTGGTTTTCAATTTCTGCAGGACCAGTTCCTACGTGAGTGGAGCCATGACTGATATCAACTATGATAATCTCTAGGCACTTTAATCCACCTCCTTTCCAAAGAGAGCATGAAGGGTGTGTGTGTGTGTGTATGGGTATGAATGCATATTTGTAGTGCACTTTCTTCTTGATTATGAAGATTATCAGGACGTAGGCCTAAAAGGAGAATACTGCACTGTAAGAACATTACAAGGGAAACAGAACAGTAAAAAACCTTGCCAATGGACTATCAAAAAAGACTACTTGCCAAGGAAATGTAGGTTTATTCCCTAAGAAAATAAAGAGAAAAATGCTTTTTCTTTTGGAGTGGATGTTTTTAATCCACATCAAACCCCTTGTATTATTAGGGCTCCTGGGAAACACGGAAAGGCATTACAGCACTTGCACAGGGACTGATCCAATGTCCTTAGAAAAGCATTCGCAATTGGGAGTTACTTGAGTGAACATGGACAGTAAGAAAAATGGGAGTATGGTGATATGCTCACTTTCTCTAGAGTGCTCAATGCCATGCAAAGAAGACATGCCACTTCTTGCTCCCTTCAGCCTTCCCATTTTTTATTGAGCATATCTGTCTGGTCCCTTGAGCTGTCTCTGTCTCAGAAATGATGCATCAGAAACCTGATCAGAAAAGTCCTCCTTGCTTTTTTGTCAGCTAGGTTAGCTCTCCATCAGTGTAGTGACTTCAGTCTCCGAGAATTCGGTCCTCCCCAATGGATGAGGAAAAGGAACAGAGCTAATGCAAAAGAAGCAGCAGGAGCTGGAGCGAAGCATTTGGATTGTTGGAGGAATGAGCACTCCCTTTCAGTGACAACGAGTTGCTGCTGGATGCAGCCCATAACACAGAACTTCAGCCTCAAGACCAGCACAAAAGTGAAGAAGGGAAATGGAATTTTTGTGGAAAAAAAAAAAAAACAACAAACCTTTAAAGATATCAATAAGGAAAAATTGCACTATTTCAGGCTCTATTTCTTATTTTCTTCGGCAGTCCCACTGACTCTAGGCAGTAGGGTGCCCACTGTCATCAAAGTAGCTGACTCAGAGCCAGACCAATTATTTCTTCTCATGGAAATGTTGTCCTCTGGCATTAATGCTTTCCCCACACAGGTGTACATCACTGCAGATGCTCTGACACAAATGTTTAAGAAACACCAAATTTAGTGTCTTGAACAATACCATGTCTTACAGTACATAAATTTGAAAATATCTATGGTCAATGAAGATAAGAGTTCCCACTTTGGGGTGGGATTTTTATTAAAGAAAAAAACAAACCAAACAACCTTTGATATTCAGTAGTGAAGAGAAAAAAAAAAAATTAGCAAATCTAAGCCTAATTTTCTTTCATTTTTTTATTTTTTTGAAATTATGTTAAAGCCAGCCTGAGCATACTGGTGTGTCCTTCGTAATATTTCTGCCATTTTAACCAATTCAGCATTCCTGCTGGTTCCCAAACTACATGCCAGACATGCTACCTCCAAGCACTTACTTCATTGCTTTCATGTATGTTGTGATCTATCATCTGAAGCAGAAACCACATCACGTTCCTCAGGATGAATGTGGTGATCAAGTTCCAATGGATAATATTCCGCAGGCATCTGATACTCCTAAACAGGAAAATACATTTAAGTCAATATATACACATAAACATTAATGACTATATAAAACAAACAAGCTAATTCTGTCCATTGGCAAAATTCCTCATGGTTTATCCCTCTCCACAACTTCCCTTATGTTATGAGACAGGAGATTCTTAGGTCCAGTGGGTCATCAGAAACAGTGTTTGAGGCTGCCTGCAGTTGTATCTTTAATAGCAAGCATATCTGAATCTGGTCCCACTCTCTGGCTCTCAGGATAAATTGTACAGCCAGTGCCAAAGCCAAAACTTGGATTTTGCAGTGTATTCACAACACAAATAAATGACGTGAATATAAAGCAGCAACAGAAGAATGCCCAGATCTGTGCTGCTTCTCCTTGCTATATACCTTTCTTCCAGAAATCACAGTATAACTTTGGCAAAAAAAAGTTGTGTACAACAGTTTTTCTTCATAACATGAGGAGCTCCCATTGAAAATAATTCAATCAAGTGAAACAGGATCTACTGAAAAGACTCAAATGTCATTTCATCCTTGGTTATAATTTTTTCTCCTCTCTGCTCCATCCCCAGAACAACTAGAACTGATAAGACCTTAAACAACCAGCTTGGAGTAGAGTCTGTTGAATTGTTCACAAAAGAGGTTTGGCGATAAATATCTGCACTGGACTGCCAAAACTGAATCTACATTGGGTCAGTCCCTTGAACAGCTTCGCATGTTTGAACTTCAAAGTTTTCAGACCCATTAATGTAATAGGAAAGCATGGACTGCCTGGTTTTCAGTCCAGGGCTTAGCTGGCTTGTACCAAGCTTTCTTAAATAAGGCATATTCTCCTTCACTAGAAAATATCCATGTCCGTTTTCGGTCCTTTCCCAGCCTCCATTCAGATGCAATGAAAAATAAGAACACAATGTAAAATATGAGCTACAGTAAGTTGGGACACTCTGCTTTAAAACAAAAGATGTGATATCTTACATAGCGCTTGCTGCTGAAAAAAACTCCAGGAGGCAGCCAGTGCATGGTGCTGATGCCAGCAACCGAAGTTTCAGTGAAGCCAGACAGAGAGTTACTCATTGCAGTTCCAGTCATTTAAAACAAAATAATTTGTCTTCTCATTCTTTATGAAATGGTAAAAGAAGGCAAATGTCAAGCTGCAGTTTTGCAGTTACAGAGTCTTCAACTAAATGATCTTTTCTCAGCTAAAACATCCAAGTTACTGAAATCACTTCCATGGGGGTTCACACAGGCAGTGCGTTTTCTGGGATCACTGAGTTAGCATTCTGCGTTTTCCATATCAGTCTCTTTCCTTGCAAATTAAGCTGCCAAATAACATGGGGCAAACATAGAAAATGGTGTTCTCAAACCTGCTCAGCTGTAACTTAGTGTAGCTTGTCCCAGTGGTAGCAAAAAGAGAAGGTACAACCCAGCAAACCAACTTTGTTGTTGCCTCAGGTGTTTTGCATGCCAATCAAACCAGCCTTCTTAACAATAAACACTATTTTGCTGTGATGAAACAATTATTGCCCTTTTCCTAGGACTTGATTAGTCAATCTTAGGGCCAGAAGCAATTCTGTTATGTCCTTCAGCCTCACAAATCTCAAATAGTTCATAGTAATTCATTAAAAAAACCCCAACAAACAAGTAGAAGACCTCCCACATATGAGATACTGCAACATACAAAAAAATGCTCAGAGGTATAACCCTACTAAGTCAATGCTAAAATAGCTTCTGAGTTTAACAACCCCAGTTCAAGGTATGAACTGGTATCTGGTTTTCAGAACCACAGTGACTCATGACTGGAATCAATCTGGAAAACAAATCTTCAGCTGTTCAGATCCATTCCCTTTTATTTAAGCCACAAAGACCAAAAGCGTTGCCCTCGGTGTGATCTTTGCAACCAGGGAACATGTCAGAGACATGTCTCACTTTCAAAATTTCACTGCTAACAAAAGGCAAAGGTTCATGATTAGTCTGTCAAAGAAACAAGGCAACCAACACCTACAGCCTTTCCTGTTGAACTCCAGGAACCCAGCTGGCTATAGGCAAACTTTGAAATATGCTACTGATGTCTGTTCTCTGCTGATCTCCTGCCCATAAATGTCCTGTGGCTGCTCCTCATCTACATGCTTTATTCACTCCTTTCAGGTTAAGGATTAGCAGATTAAGAAAAGAGTTTGAAACACAGCTTCTACTGGGACAGGGAGGCAGGGGACTAGAAACTGAGGAAATTGAGGTCAAAGTCTAGTTATTGACATGAAATTAATTGCTTTTGTGAGCTCTAACAAAAAAACAAATCCAGCATTTTTGCTACCAGAATGCAATTCTTGACAGTGAAAAGATAAAGGAGTGGGGGAAAAAAACCCTTGTTGCATGCCTCCACTTAGACGTACTTTAATCATCTGGTATGCTGGAACATCACTAAATCTGCCTGGAGGAAACCTTGTTCCCACAAGATTTACAGCAGAACATTGAACTAGCTACAGAGGCAAACAGGATCAAACAAACATGGTTTTGGTTCAGTTCATAAAAAGCTTTTCCTTCCAGGAAGATCCTAGTCATCCTGTGCTTGGAATATAAAGACAAACTCAGCATCTACTGACTACATGATCTTTGTCCTCCATACTACTACTTCATTCATACCATTTTGTCTTCTTTGCCCATCAGTCTGCATCTAGCCAATGGCTTTTATTTGGATTGCAAGAAGCCTGGGACAGAGGCAAATTTTTAGTGATGTCTGTTCAGGACCTTGAACAAGAGGCTGTGGTCTGTGCTGGGAACTCGCAGGCTAAACAGATAATTATGATCAAAATTCTCCTTGCTGCTGGAAGATGTGTTTCTGGGGTAAAATTATCTAAAGCATAAATGTGATCAGCAGCTGGAATTTACTAAAATGAAGCCTGAAGCCTTGTCAAATTATGCTCTGAACATGAAACCGGGACAGATGGCTCCCATGTTCCACTACCTTTAGCAAAAGCCATACTTCGACTACCAGCAACCTTCTACCATGGCCTCATTCTCTTTGTGAGACACTCTGTGTGTGGCATGGAGGGCGACTAGATGCTTTCACCTGCTAGAAAGTTCCATTTCTTTGGGGCTAACAGAATTGTAGAGCAAGCATTTGCTTTCCTGACTGAAGTCTTTCCCGAGCCACATTCCCCACCAAACTGCTGCCTAGCAAAGCAGCACAAACAGGTGAGGGGAAGGATTTGTTGTTTTTGTGATGGTTGGGCGGCTACTCTGCTGGTGTTAATAGTAGTCAGGGTTTTAATGGAAACACCAGTATAGTCAGACTGAGAAACACATCTGAAAGTGCTGTAGTGTTTCTAAATGGCTCAGGCAGTGATGTGACCTCAGGCTTTTAACTTTTTTTTGGGGGCGGAAGGGGTTGGTGGATTGTTTTTTTTTCTTTGTTTTCCCAAGAGTCCAAACTGGAGATTCTGAGCTTGGTTTTGTTTGTAGAGAGCCCAAAGCACATGGTTTCTGCTTGTTTCTGTCTCCTAAGTACTACTAGCACAGAAATCACTGTGTCAGTAATGTAATTCATAGCCAAGGGCAGGAAAAGCTTGAAAAATAACTGTGTCAGGTTCATAGTGGAGAGGGAGAAACAGCAGGATTAATATAGTGTGGAGGCTGCAGGGCACAGCAGCGGAGGACTGCAGCTAAGTCAATTGATGTAACAAGAGAAAGATCTTTTGACAGCCACCTGAGAAGGCTGTTCTGTCTACATTATGTATACATACAGGCATTGCTGGTGACTTGTTATTACCATAATTTAGCGCGGGTAAAGCATCTAGAGGGGTACTGATTGAGCTGAGTGTCCGGTTGTTTCAGGCACTATTCACATGAGACGGTTCTGCTGGGCTCAGGAACTCACCCCATGCATCATATCTACCTGTATAGCCACCCTGGACTGGAGCACATCCCCTATGAAGATAGGATGAGAGAGTTGGGGCTGTTCAGCCTGGAGAGAAGGCTGTGTGGAGACCTCATAGTAGCCTTCCAGTATCTGAAGAGGGCCTATAGGGATGCTGGGGAGGGACTCTTCATGAGGGCCAGTAGTGAGAGGACAAGGGGTAACGGGCTCAAACTTAAACAGGGAAAATTTAGATTGGATATGAAGAAGAAATTCTTTACTGTAAGGGAGTTGAGGCAAAGGGAGTTGAGGCACTGGAATGGGTTGCCCAGGGAAGTTGTGAATGCTGCATCGCTGGCAGTGTTCAAGGGTGGGTTGGACATAGCCTTGGGTGTCATGGTTTAGTGGGAGGTGTCCCTGCCCATAGCAGGGGGGTTGGAACTAGATGATCTCAAGGTCCTTTCCAACCCTAACTATTCTATGATTCTAAGATACATCCCAAACTGGGTGACAATGCTAATGAGTAACAGGAGCACAGATAGTGCTTAGCGAAAAGACAAAGCCAACCTTGTCATATTCACTCATCTCCAAGTAGATGGAAGCTAATTTAAATTGATCAGCCTTAATCTGAATTTCAGTACTCCTGTTATTTGTGCAAATGACCTGTCCCTTTTTGAAAACTCATAAGAGTCTTCTGCGACAATGAACTCCATGGTTCCTTTCTCCTTGATGAATTACTGCCTTCACTCTACGGAGTGAAAAAATAAGCAATTCTATGTTCTAGAAACAGCAATAACTGCCCTCACAGGCAGCACTGAAAAGGACTTTGCATCACATTGCAACTGGCAGGAGGTAGAATTTTGAAACATATTGGGCTGTATTGTAAGTTAGTGAGTTGAGCTTTCCTACAGTCACAGTGATTGGAATGAGTGCATTTCCTCACAACTCAGAAGCTAAGAAATGTGTTACTTATACTTTGGTAGGGAGATGATAGCATAAGTTGAACAGTGTGGCAGTGACAACATCAGCAAAATGAGAGAGCAGCCAGCAGGGAGCTATCTTCTTAAGAGAGCACAGAGTCACGTGAGAGAAGGCAAAAATGGGAGATGAGAGGACTGGGTGCTGAAATGCTACTTCAGACACAATTGCAGCAACCCTAGGAAGACATTGTGAGTTACAGTGCCATATGAAGTCCCCTAGACTAAAAGGTCAGATGATAGAAGGTTTCATATTCTTCTTCATGTAAGGTAACATTTCTACTTGTTTTACACCCCTTGATGTAGATTAAATGGTGCAAGTGCAGCCCAGCTTCCAAGAACAGCAACACAAGTCACCATTCCAGAGAGCTTGAAGGCTTGCACACCACAAGACACTAAGAATGCAGCTCTGGGCTTCCTTTGAGAAGCCTTTTTTTGTATCTGCCTCCTACTCTGATTTTTTTCAGACTAAAGTGTTGGTCAAGGGCCTGGCTGGACTCTTTTACTAATTCTTCCCTCATGCATGGGTTCAAGGATGGAAGGAATAATAAAAGAGGTTGTAGCAGTTCAGCCAGAACAGACTTAAAAGATTGAGACCACAACATAAATACGTAACAACTTCCCTATTCTGTCAGACCAATGAGCCACGTAGGCTGTGACTCAGTCCTCAGTGGTGGTCAGTAAAACACAATCTGGAAAACAGTATTGGTAACAGAGGATGTAGACTGTTAGTTGTTTCTTGCATTTACCTCTTTGCTTCTGGCAGTCAGGGGATTTAAAATAGTCCTGATTCAGAGATCACATAAAATCACATTAAATCATTCCATTGGTGGGCCCAAGTTTTCACAGGAGTCACTGAACTCCTTTTGCGGCTTATGTTCATGGGGGTCAGGCCATGGTGTATTCTACTAAGACGATGGAGAAGAGCTCATAAGCTGTTAGGGCAAAATACATCTGCCAATGTTGGTTCCTCTTCTCTGCTTGCCTGTCCCTCCCCAAGGGCTGGATGAGGATGCATTTTCTAACAACTACATTCCCTCCTGTCCCTTTGGAATTGCAGGGAGGAGGGACAGAAAGAGCCAAGAACTGGACAGCAGAAAACTGCTAGTCCCATGGGCTGTGGGAGGAAACTGGGAGGAGTGGTTGGTAGTGTATCCTTAAGTAGCACAGCTCATTCAGCAGTTTCACTTCTGATGTGCCTGATAGCAGGTCTGGGGCCTGAAATAGCCTCCTGAAATACAGCAAGTAGTGTCAGACAGGCACATGCAAGATGTGCATGTTACACTGAGTGAAGGAATGGGCAGAAGGAAAATTGTTTCCTTGAAAAGGTGAGAAAAGAAGGACTTTCAATTTCTGACTTGGAGGAAGAAAAGATATTTCCACTGGGAGCATCTTGCTTCTGTAAGTGAAAGGGTTTACTGGCTTTTTATGATTTAAGAACCAGTGCTTTGCCTGCTACTGACTGATCTCCAGACAACTGCTTCTAACAAGACAAGTTTCTACTGGGAGACTGTTGCACAAGAGATCTGCTGCAGTGCCACTCCACCTAGTTTGGATAGAGGTGTCTTCATGTCCCTGACAACTGGTTAAGGGATCAGGAGCACAAATAGCACTCTCCCAAATACTTTCAGTTACATGGAATGATGAGGGAAGAAATAGGAATAATCAGAAGATCAATATCTGGCTCCTAGCCTGGTGCCACCAGTAGAATTTTGTGGGTTTTGATCATGGGTCACTTCATATGTCACCAGGACTTTCAGTAACAGACAGGGTCTCAAAAGGGGTCTTTGCACAGGAGTTCATTGTGAACAATAAGCACAAAGCTAACTGAAAGTGCTTTAAACTAGATTTCAAGGGGAAAGGGGTAAAACAAGGCTCATCACAGAGAAGCCTGGAGGCAGCATGCCAGTGTTTGGGTGATGATGTGCTAGCAAAGTCCTTCAGCCTGGTATCCCAGTGGAGATAAGGGATGGAGATTCATGTGACAGCAAAGGCACAAGTATTAGTACAGTGACTTGCTCCAAGGTTAATGATGTGGGGCTTTGGATAGAAGACTGTAGTGAACGACAGAATATTTTCAGAGACTATGTTACGAAGTACCTTGCTTTATATATAAAGGAATTTGGGGACAATGGTACAGGAAAATATGCGTGTTCCAGTGAGTTGAGAATCACAGAGTATGTCTCTCTGCTGGACAAAACCAGATGATCTCGGAGCACTCACAGCATACACAGAGTGCCCCAAAAAGCCCTAGCTTCAGCTCTCTGCAGAAGGTTGGACAAGTAATTAAGGTGAAAGCAAACATAATTCTCTTTGGCCTTCCTAATTATTAAATCAAAGGCCAGGTGTATGGTGGCAAATTACACATAATGATCTCTTTATTCAATTTGAGAACAGACCATGTTTCAAGCCCAAATGTCATTCTCTGACTCAAAATCACACCACTGACATCCTGAACTGCTTCATGTGCAGGGTGTCATAACCAAGCTTCCACATTAGGAACAGTAGCAGCAAATGGAAAAAAGTCCCCACCAACAGAACCCTGCAGCAGGTGACCTGCAGCCTGTGTTAGAACAAGGTAGAAAGAGCTTCTGACTGCTGGTAGAGAAAGGACACTCTGCTAATTATATCCATCAAATGACCTTAATTGTATGGCTGGATGCAGAAGGCAGAGAATTAGAAAATTAATTCTTCTGACTTGGGAAATGCTGAGATCTGAAAAGGCAGAAAATCTTATCAATTATTTCTGTACAGGTGGCCTCACTGATTCAGAAATGGAGATTTATAAAAGGGTTTCTAAAATAGAATTGGTAAAACTCAAAGTGGCCTTTCTGTTTTTTTTTTTTTTTTTCCTTGCTCTATCCAAACAGTGGTATTTTTCCTATTTTTCCTCTAGGATACACAGATATCATTTTCTGATTCAAAGCATAAGACAGTTAACATTAGCAATCCCAATAATGTGCCGGCATGGTTGAAAGCTAGCTGAATTAGTTGAATCAGTTGCATGGAAATAATTGCAAAACATAACTTTAATGAAAAAGTTTAGAAACCTTCTATTAATTCAGGTAGTATTCCATTAATAATGATGTTAAATTAAGTCTGCCTAAAAACAGCTGGCAGGAGAAATCTGAGCACATATTGCTGGAGTACTTCCCATTCCATGACTGTTGAAAAAGGAGGAAGAATAATCATGGACAATACTTAAAAACGTCTTTTTTAGGGCAGGCAAAGTCCACGTACAAGCCATAAATGGCACAGAGTGGAAAGAACACCTAACAACAAGTTGTTTCCCAGGCTTTGCGCCTGTCACGGTCTATTTGCTTTCATCTACATGGAGGCCTCCCCTAAGGTCCTCATGATTTCCTCTCTGTGCTCATGTTCAACCACTGCATATATTTTGGTATTCCTAATGCTTACAGATGGAAAAAGCAGCTGGAGAGGTTGGCAGGGAAAAAGAGCCTCTGGGTGGCAGTTGCCTGAGGGAATATAAATACTCTCACAGGAAATGGAAGGGGCAGTTGCAGGGAAAGAATGAAAGCCTGGAAAAGAATGACAGCTTTATTACAAGGGCGGGTGACTACTCAGGTGAAAAGGAGAAGCAGCAGCTTCCATTAGAGATAGGATGTGCAGAGACCCTAAAAATAAAACCATTGTGGAACAATCTGTGCCTTTTCGAAAGCTTCTTTCTGCTGCCTTCAAGCCAATCTTTAATCCAGGATGACACCGGGCATTCTGCCTGCTTTAGATACAAAGGCTTAAAGCGCTGATGTTTCTAGGGCTCGAAGGATACAGCCAGCACAGCATAGAACAGGATCACCAGCAGGACTGCCCCAGGGCAGGACCAGACTGAGAGCGCTCACTCTCTGTGTTTGTGCCCAGCACTGTCTCCCTGCGTAGCACAGTGAACAGGCGTCAAAAATGGCCCTCTGCAAACCGGTATGAACGGTGTGAATAGCTGTAAGGCACTGATCCATCCTGTGCTTCGTTCATAGTCAATGTACAAAGATAAATATTGCCTCTGGAGAACCACGGGGTTAAATATGGGCTAACTGAAAAGTAGTCACTAGATACTCCAGTCTGAAAACATGGCTCCAACCTTGACAATGCAATTGGCTCTTCCATAAGCAAAAAATTCCCCTGTTCTTTTCACATGGATGGCAAAGTCAGATGCAGATTATTTTGTACAGAATGAGATCATGGTAGAGCTGGTTGAAAAAAAAAATTAGGAATCTGCTCTGATTTGCTTTACTAAATAGGGGTCAGCTGTCAGTTATTTCTGAACCAGTCAGAACACAAGGTTTTGAACTAGCTTTTTAGCAGAAGCTACTTTGCAGTTCAGGTTTTAGTACCTCATAATCCACTAACTTCAGAGTAACATGGCTACAGCCCTCTGGGGTTTATCTAAAACAACACCCTGTTGACAAAGGTTGTAATCATCAGTCTGGGCTGTGGAAGGCTGAATCTTTTCTATGAAGTGGCCACTGCAGCTGGATTGTATAAATTAAGAGTTAGGACTTCAGAACCAGAGACTTAGAGCTGATTTTGGTTGATCTGGGTTACAGCTACTGTTTGGGAAATGTAAGCGTGCACAGCATGTCCTCATTCCCAATCCCCTTGAGAAATTACAGGAGATCTTTTATATCTGAAAGAAAATTAATTTAAATTACCAGCTAGGGAATTCAGAGGTTATGGTTGGCTGTTCCTCTTTTTTTTTTTTTTTTCTTTCCTCTTAATACAATCATACAATTAGCAATGTTTATTAAATTATCTACATTTACAGATATGGTGTAGATAAACCAAGGAGGAAAGTCTGGGGCAACTGATGTTGCTGTTCGCACTCTTCTTTGCCTCATTTCCACAAAAACATAGTATAAAATGTTTAATTATTTTTCAGTATTTGACCAGGAATTCAGGAAACACTGTGTAGGATCAGTGCATTTGTCAGGGGCAACTCTAAACATGCAGGCTTGAAACCTTCTCCTCTGATTCTCCTTCCCAGAGATGATTTGGGACAAGTTCTATTTTCAAGTAAACTGCACACCTATGTAAGACTCATATCTAAACTGTAAAGACCAAACTTTGCTTTCTTTCTTCTTCTCAAATGTTAGAAAAATTGCAAGGCTTGCTCCACTGTTCCCCAAAACATTCCATCATCATCAATAGGAGGAAACAGCACAGACAAGCTTTAGCTAGCCAGTCAAACTAGATCTAATCTTGCACAGGACAGTTCTATTACCCAAATTTAAACAAGAGAGCATCCGTCTCAAAAAACACTGCCTCATGGCTAAAATATTGGCAATAAAAGAAATTTATATAGGAATATATTTCAAGCACAGGATAGCAAATGGCCTCCTGATTCTCCAAAACTCAGGTCATGAAAATAATTGAGTCAAAGCCCTTCATAAATTCCTGAAACTCTAGATTAACTCCAGGTTAAATTTTTCCTCTGTTACATTGCTCCTGGACCCCTCTGCTTTGTGGGTTGGAAATCATCCACTAATATCCACTCACAAGTATAAATGTAGAGCACGCACTTATACTCATCTCTTCCTGCACTGACACTGTCCTTGACTGTAAGTAGCTCTTCAGTTTCTAATATTTATCCAACAGTGATGTATTTATAGGTAGCACTAATATTCCTTTTCAGTCTTCATATTGCTAGGCTACAATTGCACTATATCAGATGAAGCTTATGAGACCTCCCACATTTTAAGAATATAGCTTTCTGGGTGCACTTATTACTGATGTCATTTCAAGCCTTCATGAGGGCTCTGTTCTTTGTGAGTTTTGCACTGAGATATGAGATGAGAGGGTAAAGTCAGTGGGAAGCAAAGACATTGGCCAAAGGTTTATCAATAGAAAATGTGTTTCTGTCCTTTATCAGGGTTGGTGAGATGAGACACTTCATATGCTTTCAGGTACTTCAGATGTTTTGTATTCAAAGATAACCATCTCCTTGTATATGCGCTTCTTCGCACAGCTCTGCTGCTTCCATTCCTGCCTTGCCTTGAGAACTTTACTAAGGACTATTTCAGGGTGGGACAGAGTGCTGTGTCTAAGCCTGCACCCATTGCATCCACAAACAATACGCACTGCAATTACTGGCATTTATGATGAAGTTTAAGAAATGCCATGTGCCTGAATCATTACTTATTGCTCTGCTATTCTAAACGGCAGATGAATAGACTAGGTGGAAAGCCAGAAGATGAAAGGGAAATGGAGAGCACTGCCATGAACTGATGAATTTAGCTGATGCCATGGCCTGGAACTTCCTCTTTTTCCTCTTGCTCCACTGAAGAAAGTCACATATGGGAGGTGTGTGCTTCAGATCTGGACCCTGCTGTGCTCAAATCACACCAGATACCACATGACCTTTAAGTGCAGACTGGTACTAATTTTGCAAGTCACCTACCCAATTGATACACCCTCATTATCTAGGTGGTGATAGGCTTCAGATCAGTTTGCTCTATGAAACCTGCTCTGAATGGATGCTCTGCAATTCTTGTGACAGGATTCTTAAAATTATTCAATCAATCTCCTCCATTCTTACTAACAGAGGCCTTGCCGCAGCAGTCTCACCAACTGCATGGCAGGCTGAAGATCAAGGGGCAGTTCAAAGCAGTTTGGAACAGGGGAGGAAAAAGGAAAGTAGATCTTCCTCTCCTAAACACTTGGAGATGGTCGGGAGGTTGGGGGGGTGGGGTGGGATAAATTTTAAAGTGCCTATGTTGTTTAAAAAAAAACCTGTTTCAGTCTTTTGGGAGAAAAATGCGTGGTATTTAGGAAATCTGGTTGTAATCACAATAAAGAAAGGGGACACTGCCTCAGACCTACAGGGTGGGGAAGAACTAAATTCAGGTGTTAACAGGAAAGCAAAATTTTCCTTGAAACCTGAATTAGCTTTTGTTACAACCATACCAGTGACAAAAGATGCTATGCAGTGTTTGTGGGTTTGTTTTTTTACGAGCTGCCCTTATCCAGCAACCTCTGCAGAAGACCAAATTATTTTTAATCTTCAGCCTATCTTCCTTTCAGCACCATCCCTTATTGGATTCAAAACTCAGCAGGGATTCAAGTATTTCTCAGAACAAATACCTGTCTTCCCATACTACTTCTTCAGTCACTGCTGCCCCAATAAAATATCTTCTGATTGAATCCAGTCAGGTCACTGCTGTCTACTGCCAGCACATTGTTTAATCACAAGTCAGGAGTTTTACAAAGGACTCTTATTCTACTTCAGAGACTGGTATAACAGCATACTAACAAAGGAAAATACAGGACAAAGCAATCTGAATTTCTGCATGATCAGCAACAGTAATGGAAAAATATGATTCATAAGAACATTGGAAATTTTTGAATCTTTTTTCTTGGGCTTTTTTTTCACTTTTTTTTTTCTCCCTCCTTCAGCTTGATTGGTATTCCTGTTAGGAGGATTCCTCCTCTGGTTAATTTCTGCTTTACTCATGAGAGAATGTGATTATGCAGGACAATGAGAGCCCTGCCAGTGGGAACTATCTCTGTGCACCTGAGGGATGGCTCAAACATTTACTAATGAAAACATATAGATTATGCAATTCACAGTAGTGCAGATACATTTAACAATGCCATGTGAAGTGCCCTGAGCAAGTCTCTCCAGATCCTGTGTTGGAGATCAACGTACCTCTACAGCACATTTGGTTTATACAGAAATTTCTCATTTTTTCTTCTCGGTATCATTCTTTCTGTATGCTTGTTCTGTTTTAAGTTGTAAAGACAGCATGGCTCTCTCAGTTTTAAGACTGCCTACATTTTAACCTTGGGGAACTATCCTTGACTTAGATCTTTAGGAGCTATCTCAATGATTCACAGCCATTCAGTCAGCATGCCAACAAAAATCAAGCCTTCTCCCATAAGTCTGGCTTCAGTTTTTATTACTCAGGTGCTAAATAAAATGTTTACTGGCTTATTTTTCACTGCATGGCCAAAAAAAGAAGGATTGGTTCATATGTGACAGAGTTGAAGAAAACAATCATGGAATAGGTCTTCACAATAAAAGAAAGTCCCTGGCTGAGCCCTCCTCACTTCCCAGTTGTGATGGGGTCTCCTGGCAACACAAGTACAGATGGCAGATGATTTCATTACTTGCTGCTACATCTGAGATTTCTGACCCTCAATTATCTTTTGTTGTACGGTTTCTTAAAGCTTAAGACAGTGAGAGCATTTCTAGTGGTACGGAGGGTGGGTTGTGAATGCAGGACAGAGGTCTATATAAGGAACTGAGGAAGACAAGAACTGGGGACAAGATAACATAGGATAGATTTGAAAGAACAGGGACTAGATACAGTATTTTCCCTTTCCCACTTCAGCACAGCTGATGTCTAAGTTTCCCACCAACATAGCAGCTACCTGGACTGGGGCAGCAACAGCAGTGGTGAAGCTTATCTGTAAAAGCAGAACACCCATCTCACTAGCTGATCACCAAAGCAACACTCTTTGCTGTACCAAACCAGGTATTTAACCTGCCCTTAAAAACTCCAGTATGAGAGATCCTACAGCCTTTCTAGCAGCAATGTTCCAATATAGCAGGCATGCTCAAGTCTCTTCCTTCAGACAGGACTGCCTTTGGGACTTCATCTGCACTGACAGAGCAAAGGAAAATCAAGCAGGTGATGGGTGAGAACCATAAAAATACAGAGAACTTGAGCCTTCCCAAGGGTCTCCTCCATCTTTACCTTCAACAGGCACTCATGGAATGAGGTAGATGGATGGAGTGGAGCAAGGATATGGAACTGAATCACTGAATCCTAGATTCTGATAAATTTGAATCACAGAAACTGGTAGATTTCAATTTGAGGCCAAGATGTGGGACTATCAGGTCAAGCCTTCAGGCTCTTCTATTGACTTTTTTAGCCATAAATTATCTAGATTCTCATTTCACCCAAATAGCAGATGTCTTCTTCCAGCCAAACTAAGGCAGTTAAAAAAAATCCCAAATAAGACTCAATTACCAAAACTGATTTGTTCTTGGGAAACTTTGAAGAAGTGTGACGAAGATGTACATAACCTAGAGTTTACGTAGTAGAAATCTGTAATGCAACATGAATCTGGACTGCCTTAACTGGAACATCTTTAGAACTTTTGAAAACAGACACACACCACAGACACTGAGGTAGCTCATGCTGGTTAAAGCTGGCTGGACGCTAGAAGTTTTCTGCATGATAGAGTGGGAATTTGAAAAGATGAACTATCTTGATTCACAGCATGCTTATGGAAGTACTTATTCGCTGCAGTCATTTTTAATGCTGAATCTGATTACAAAATTTAAATCTCAAGGTCAAAGTTGAAATGCCAGAACAATTTAAGAGATAACTAGGCTACTTCCATGTTACAAGGTGGATACTTTTATATAATAATATTGAATTGCTTTTGTGTTATTTATTCAAACATTTATAAAAGATTCAGCCACATAGCAGGGAATAGAGTTACAATGAATAATTTGCATTTTTTTTATTCAGTGTAAATTAATTCAGGTCTCCAGTCACTATGGGAATTAGCATTATACATACAGAAAAAAGACTGAAATGGAAGGTTAAAGCGATGCACCATAAATGATCCCACTGAATATTTTAATTTTTTTTTCATTCCTATTAGCATAGATTAGTCTGTTTATGGATGCTGGGGTGAAAGAAGATTCCTATTTCTAATAAATACCCTCTTGTTCATAATGCTCAAGAGGAACACTTAGCAATAGACTTTGTAGGGATGCTTCACTCTAGGAAAGCTTTCACTCTCTCATTTAGGCCACCGTCAATCATCATGTCGTAATCTGGTGGCAGGGGTGGTGGTGGATATCTACCTGTTTCTTCTCTGCTACTGTATAAGCTGCTACATACAAGATTTTTTCCCAAGGATTATTCCTGCCTAGCAGTTAGCACAGTTGGTTCTAAGCTCAGTTTGAAAGCTCCTAGACAAGACAGCACAAATGGCACAGAAACACCAATCACATAATCCGACAAATAACACAGAAATATCCAACCAGGCCACTCCTATTAAAATATATTTCCGTGACTCAGGCTGCGTACATACAATATATATGATGACTGATGCACATCTACCTATTACTTTCCACTAAGTTTCCTTCCCTCCCATCCTTTCTCTTCTTCCTGTAGCTGTAACTCTTCTACAAAGATTTTCTTTCACTGACATAGCCATTTGACCTTACAAACTCCCTTCTGTCCTACTGAACCAGAGAAGGAAAGTGTGTCTTGTGCAGTTTCACTGATTTGCATCCATCATTTCATGAGCATTGCTGAGGATAAAGCTCCTTCAAACATGCTTCCCTTGTTATTTAAGAAAACTTCCAAGTTCTTTCATGGAAGAAAACCTGAAGTTAACCCAAAGCTAAATGGAAAGATTTAATTGCGTTTCCTTTGGTCTAGATCTGGGCATCGTCTGTCAGGGAATGCAAAATGACTTATGCTATCACACACTGCCTCATAAAGAAATAAAACTTGCCCCCAAAACTTGCAACTTGACACACACAAATCCCAGCTGTCCTTAATGAAGCACTATGTGCTCACTGAATTCTTTGCTGCATCAATAAATCACATACAGTTCTCTTCCTGCATACAAATAGGCTTTAGGTCCTATGCACAGAAGCCACCATTACAGCTTATCCAATGCATCAGTCAATGAATCCATGTACATGCTCAGGAGTATGAAAGCCATGATCATTTTTCAAGACCACACATGACCTGGACAGTGTTATTAGAGGGCTTGAGTAACCCAGCAAGTGTCACACGCCCAACCAAGTTAGAAGCATGCAAACAGATTACTCACCTCAAGCACAAGAAAAGCATAAAGGCAACTATAAGGGCCCCTACTGATATACAGTGCCCCAGGTAGTTTATGATGAGTGCAATCTTGTAATGAAGCGCATACTTCCTCTGGAGGTAAAGAGATAACATGATTAAATCAGCATGACTCTCTAAGCACTGACATTAAGGAACAGTTAATCAGTTTAGGAAACAGTAATTACTTTTCTGGACTTTAAAATTATGTAATAGCCCCAGGGCTGATGCCTATGTATAAGTCAAACATGCTGCCCAGGCACAGAAGTATAGGCTTGGTTTAGTTTCAGTCTGAGATTTGTTCACATTTTCTTACAAATCGCAGCAAAAAAGGGTGCTGTTCCCCCCTTTTTTTTCCCATTTCCTCAGGATTTCTTATTTTCATTATTACATTATTTTTCAACTTTGTAATTTTAGGGTGACAAAGACACCAAAGACACATCCTCTCACTTTCAAAAGTTATAATACATTACTATATTTAGGAAAGTACATGGTCTTAATGAGCCAAGTTATGCTACTCTCCTACTCAAATGGCTTGGTTTTCACACAAAAATGAAACAGTTGTCAGTAAGAACAAATAATAACCCGTTTCCATACTTTGAAGTACATTCTTTGCAAGCTACGATTCTTATCTTTCAAATTGAGGGCAGAACCAATGCTGACTGAAAGAGCTGGAATCCTCTTGTGGTGTCCTTTCAGTTTTGAGAGAGCCTGACGAACCAGAGATCCTGTTGGCTTTAGCAGCGACCCAAATATGTGGTGAAACTTAATGTGTTAGTATCTATTTCCCAGGATGCTCTAGAAATTATTGGTAGGTTCTTGATCCTATAAACGAAAGATTAAGTACAAAAATGCTCCCACCTAAATCAGTGAATTTAGAGATGTGACCAAAATTTGACCTTGAAGTAACTGGAACATTCTTTATTGGTGGGCTGCTGCTGGCTTCAGAGAAAAGAGAAGCATCTCCTCTCTTTGCCTGATGGATAGGAAGAAGTAGAAAAACACTATTCAGATAAGTACTGAAGCTGGTAAAAAACAGACAGAGGTTTGCTACTTGAAGAACAAATCCCCCTGAAAAAAAGGATATTTTTTTTCTTTTTAGTTAGTTTCAGCATTTGTTTCTTTCAGGTTAAGCAGATCTTTCCTGAGTTTGGGATGTTGTCCTCCTTCAGAAGAATGAGACCTTTGAAAACTAACCACATGTGGTTTCTTTTTTTTTTTTTTTTCCTAATAATTTCCCTTAACATTTTATTCCAGTCAATGGAATTTGTCAGTGAATGAATATTTGTATGAAACTATCACCAGCAGCTGTAGTTAATTTGTTCCATTGTTCTATGAAGATAGCATCTTTCAGCACTTTGCCAGACAGCAAGCAAGCACTCTTGGAATAATTTCTGTGATGAAACCTGCCTATATCTTCAGCACAAGCAGTAATGTGCTGTTTCGGGACAGAATTCAACTACGCAAGGTATTTTGAAGTCTATTCTAAAACCCGTAAAATAAACTTCCTTTGCACAAACCTATTTTCTGAAGGGAAAAAAAAAAAAACAAAAAAAACTCAAACAAAACAACAACCAAACCTACAAGATCTGAATTCCACACTCAGTTCTGTTAAACCTTTAGTCACAGACACATACAAAGGGGAAGCAAACACACTTGAACAAATGTGCCTACATGAAACACAGTCCTATAATGTTCAACTAGTGCCCTGGCAACCTGCCTTGCTTATTTAATTTCCCATTCAGCTCATAGAATCATAGAGTATCTCAAGTTGGAAGGGATATACATAAGGAACATCAAGCCGAATTCCCTGCTTCTCACAGGACCACTAAAACTAAACCGTATGACTAAAAGTGCCATCCAGAATTGCTTGCATAGTGCTGGAAATCTTCTGGAGGATGACAATGTTTCTCCCACGCTAAGGAGCCTGCTCTTTGAATTTGACCCTTCAGCTCCCTCCTTTGGCTCCTAACCACTATTTCAACTTCACTCAAATTTTAAGAAGGTATGGTTCACAACACAAGAAAATAAATGGGAAAATAATATAATTAAGCTCCCCTTTGACACACCGATGCTGAAGGAAAAACAGCTTTCATTTTTTCTGTTGCTGACACTAACAAAGTTTCCTGAAGGAAAATTTACATATCATAGAAACAAGAACTGCTTCAATGCCTATGAAAAACTAAGCTGTCAGGGTGGCAAGATCACTTTCCACCAGCCTGCGTGAAATCTGCATCTCTGGTAGAACTGGAGACAACTCCTTCAGGGCTGAAAAACACATGCTCAGAATCAGTCATGTGGCAGCCAAAGCTCAGTTCATGTAAACTACTTGCATAACTCCTCGTCTCACACTCTTGAAGATCAATACATCTGAAATGGTTACAACCTTCTACTGTCACACAATATTCCTTTGCTTTCAGGAAGGTGTATCACTTCACTAAAATGTAGGTTTAAATCCTGTTCAGGTTTAGGAGGAGGGTCATTACATTAGAAAGCAGATAGAAAAGCAGTAATAACTTTACTCTTGGACCACAGTAGGACACATCACTGAAGTCCTCCTCCATGCCATACCTTATGCATGACAATAGTGCCATATCAGATAGCAGAGTTATCTTCCAGACAGCTTTTACCAGTAAATTGAGAAAGCCCATCTTTATGTCTTTACCTGCACCAGCTTTGAAAATCTAAAGCACACTGGGCTCCCTACAGCCAGATTTCAGGCTAATGATGGAGTCATCCTGCCTAGAGGACTTTTTCCGTTTGCTTTGTCTAGCACATGACTGTTCACCTGTCCAAACCTAATGAGCCAGTTATTTGAGCTAATAACCACATAATGACAGCACTCTTAGCTCTCCAGATGACAAGGATTTTCCTCTTTTTAACAGAACTTCCTGACAGGTCCTGCCAGTGTTCACAGGTCATGCCTTCCTGTGACGCTCTGCACTCCATTTCCAGATCAGTCACTTTAGATTAGATTTCTTCCTGTTGTCAGAATGATCTCACCGCCACAAGAGTTTAAAAGCACCATATCTCTTTCCAAAGATTTTCAGAAGCAACTGGGAACTATCTTTGTCACCCAGAATTCCACTGAGTTCACTGCTTTCCTGCTCCTTGCCAGCTGGAAGCTGGCTATCTGCGGCTAATGTGACTGTGCTCCTAAGTAGGATACATTAACTTAAGCCCAGCATGGTGCTAACTCAGCTACACAGCTTGAAGCCACCTCAGAACACTAGAAGAACCAAATTCATATACAGATGCCACAGACCACATAGACAAGACCAAAGAACCTAATTTATAGCTCTTTCTGGAGGCTAAGATATATTTGTTACTGTCTGAGACTTCTCCTTCTGAAAAGAACAGAGATTTGTGCCAGATGCAGTAAAGGCTCCTTGACACAGGAGCTTGTAGGCTGAGTAGAAGCTTTTCATTTGTCACGCATTATGCAATCAAACAGCAAGTTGTATCAAAATGATTTCTGTACTTGATTCCAGTACTTGGAGAAGGAGCTAACTGGTTGTTCAGAGGATGAGATTCAGCATGGCATTAGGACATCTACATTTGGGTATCCAATATCTTAATTAGCATGTGAAGCAAAGGCTAGAAATAATTACACGCACAGAAGCACCTATTGCCTTTTGAAGTGTACTCAGGACACTATGCTTCTTAGTTAGTCCTGGTGACTGATCTCCAATAGCTGCTGCTGCTGAAGGACACAGATATTCCAGAAGGCCTGTGCCACACCTGTCATATGCACAGGGACACACACTGGGGGATTTTTAAACTACACTGTCTAACTATATTCCTAGCCAAAGTGGGAATCTAGGGCCAAAGCAGTCCCAGTGTGCAGCTTTATCAGCTACTGCCACAGGTCTTGACCACAAGTAAAGCAATGATGTATTAATGTAACCCAGTGAATGCATGTTACAGGACCTTATGTCCCTCAAGATTAACCCACCACTGAAAACTGAAGTTTCCCGTGCTACACTATCAATGCTATGTGATAAAGCATGTAGCCCTGGACATGGGGTTGGTCTTGAGAAGTTTGGCTCCTGTCCCAGGTATCAATCACTGCATTTGAAGTCAAACCATGTGTAGTTCCTTAGCACTCTGCCTGTGAGTGCTAAAGAACTGAAAGTAGTGTTGTTTTCTATGTTAAAAATGAACACACAACACAATACCTCCTGGCTGATGCTTAGCATCTGCTAGGAAGTCAATAAATAACAATGGACCCACATGCGTGCTTCCATCTCACCTTTAATCAAAATGAAAGATTAGGAAATCTAGGAGTTTTTTCTTTATTTTTTTTTTGGGGGGGGGAAATCACAAAGCAAGCCAAGTATTCATCCGTAACACTGAGCATTATGTAGAGATTTAAAAAATATTCACAAATATTAATATTTGCAAAGCTTGTTGCAAATCCTTAAAACATCAAGAAATTAGATTTTAAGCTTTTGCAAACAAGGGTGGGGGAATGTCTGTACTTCTACCTGCTTAAGGAACATGTTATTTAAAGAGTTTAAAGCTATCACCATAGCTGCAAAGTTTTTAAAAGAAAAACAGAGTAAAGGAACTAATCCTGTCTTCTAGTCACAACACTTCCCCAGCCTCTTCAAATAAAACTCGTCTGTATTTGCTTGTGCAGAGATAGATAGCAACTGTTTGAGTCGTGCAGACAAACACATAAAGACTGTCATTAAAACACAGTAGCATTTTCCTGAGCTGGCACAGCAGGCTGCTACCATCAGGCTCAGGCTTCCCATTCCAGTTAAAGCACATGAAAGATTTTCACCCGTCTCTTTTTCCCATTCTCTAAATCAGCGCTAGCTGATACACACACCCCATCTTACCCATTTTTAAGAGGGTGGTCTCAGAAATGGAAACCCATTTCAGTCAGAGATGGTCTGACGCAATGGTCTGCTGTTTTGCTCAACCGCAACCACATTTTCACTCCCCATGCTTGTGCTGGCCCTAGCAGTGCTGCAATAATGCAATAAGATAGATACTTTAGGGAACTGATACATCTGAAAAAATGACCTATCAAAAAGTTTTTAATTCTAAGTGGGAAAGAAATGTTAGGAGGGGCTGCACTGGGGCAGTCCCAACTTAGATCAGCTTAAATTGCCATGGAAGCCTCTCCACTATGCTATATCACCTTGAACATGTAGCAGTCCCTCTGGATAGCAGTCATGTACTGGTACGTTTTTTCTTACTTTCTAGAAGCCTCTAGTAAGAGAGGGTGGGAGGTGGCCTACCACCAAATTACCTAGCCAGTGGGCATGAGCAGGTCGTCCTCAGCAGCTGGTGTGTAGTTATCTGTTTTTCTATTCGCTTGTCAAAGCCCACATTCAGCAACAACATGGATCTTACAGGATGGATGCTGGGCCACAGCCAAAGTGCATCATTACTGCTTTGAGTGCAGCACTAGTCCAGATAGTTCCTGAGTACAAAATCTGGATTAGCTCTGTAAGCAGCATTCAGGAGGCAAGACCTTGTCTTCCTCCTCTCCATTTGCAACTGGCATTGCACAACTCTAATGACAGAATGAGTGTAATGAACCCCACAACACAAACAAGCCTGAGCTGCTGGGCTCCACCTTGGTTCTTAGAGGGGAAAATCGCTCCTGGCAAGGAGATAGCACAGAGCCCATGTGTGCTTATGTCCCACCATAGCAGTCAAAACAGGAGAAAGAGAACATGGCATGAGGGCTTGAAGGTTTAAACTGTGTGAGGACTAATGTTCATGATGCCTCCAAGAAAAGCTAAGACATTTGACAAGAAAGGGACTTCGCATAATTGCTTGCAGCCTTTCTGAAGGAGCTTAACCCTATATGCTAATTTAATTCTGTAAACTCCTATATAATGCAAGACTAGCTCAATCTTTTAAAAGACATCTAGGATCTGAGCCTGTTTTTTATGTATTTTTCTGTTGCTGTGCTGTTACATATTTGCTGAAGGAAAAATGTCGTTGAGATCTGGAGAGGGCAGTTGTTGATGACACCTCAGAAATGGTACAGGGTGGAATCAGCTTGTGAAAGCTTATTTTTCAGTGCCAAAGAAGCTTTTTGTCTTATTAACATTTACTGTAGCAGCTGTAGGCTTTGAACAAAGATAGGAAGTATCTGCATAAACATACATCATCAGGGATAGAGTGTAATAAAGCATCACTTTTAAAAAAACATGGGAGTAGGGGATAGGGAAAGAGGGTGTTTTGCCTGAATTCACAGTGAGGATTTTTTGCACAGATAGAAATGGAATCAGCTTCAGAAATCCAAAATTAGTAGGTTAACCTTAAACTCAGCTTTGCATTCATGTATGCTGTGAAATGTCATTAAGAAGAATGAAGAGAAAAATACAGACCTTGTCATCCAGAATAGGCTCGCACTGAGAGTAGTTTATCTTGGAAGCCCATGTCCCATTGCCCAAGCATTCTCTGTAGGCATTTCCTGGTACAGACCAAAATAAAAGAGATATGAACACTTTGTGGTGGTCTTTAAACAGCCTAGCAATTTCATAGATTTAAGAAAATGTTAACAGAACAGATTATTCATGAGGCAAATCAACTTATCCCACCTCTGTGAGGATTAGAATAACCTGCTGAGGGGAGGAGAAATAAAGGATGTACACACATCTAGAAACAACAAGTATTTAAGATACTTACTGATAATGTTTTCTTACAGCATATGGGTTCACAATACAGCAAAGCTGTGAGAATAATTTTACAAGACAAAGCTTAATGTGATAGTTTTTTAAAAAGCAGTTAAATTTTGTATTAAAAATGAGCAGAAATATTTAGGTCTTTAGTGCTCCATGTAGGTGAATGGTATGCATATGGTAAACTTACTGCTCTACTCCCCTCTCATTTATAAACTGTCACTGTAAGGAACTCTCCTGGACTTAATGATTTTCTAGAGTCTTCCTATGCAACAACATTATGGGTAAAACTTCTGCGAAGAACCTGAAGGACCAAGATAACCACACTGCCCAGCCCTGAGCAGGCAGGTTGGGCAAGGCCACATAAGAATGTCTCTGGAAAGATTTCAGGAACTGGTACACCTAGGTTAGGATGTGTTCACCCATCATCCATGAAAAACAAATCTCTTCCAATGTTCTTCCAATGTGCCAGTTCTCCCAGAATATAAGTTACTTTACAAATTACTTTACTGAAGCAGAGAGATTTCATGTCAAATTGCAAAGTCACCCTGAGGAACTCTGGGAGCGGCATGTAGAAATATTTGGGCTGAGAAGGGGAATTCGGTTCTTGACAAGCACTCTTCTTTATCCCAAGGAACTCAGAGAGAAAACTATGCAGCATTACTCTACAAACTACCTTCCTCTACTCATCAAAAGTACATCTAATCCCAAGCAATAGGGTTACTTACATTATTATTTTGAACTGTGGCTTAGAAATAAGAGAATTAAAATAGAACAGGAAATTCAGAATGATTCCCCAAAGGAACCATACATGCAACTTCTTAGTGAACTCTTCCTGATGTTCTTGCTGCCCTTTACCCAACTTCTTCTTGGGCCTTTGCCATGGTCATTCAGTGCCAGTTCAGCAGCAACCATCAGGAAAATAAGATGTCAAATAAAAGCATCATACTGAATGTTTCTTAAAGTCTTGCTGACAACAACCTTTGAAAAAGGGTAAAAATAGTTTTGAAAAGGTGCTTTGTCTTGGGGCACGTGGAGGAAAGTCCACATGGAAAGTAACAAGTAACAGTTCACCTAGATGTTCTAGGTTATATCATATCCATACAGATTGATGAAATTTATATTGCGGTCGTCTATTTGCATTTTTTCACTCTTTCTTTTTAGAGAGGCAAGGCCAAAAAAATAAAATAAAATAACTGGTAACATATCAACTACAGGAACTCATGCTAGATGTTAAGGACTTCAGTTCCCATTTCTGTTACTAGTTTACAAACTCACACATTTCCCTCTCATTTTTGCTGCAAAATCAGGTATAAACTGCCATTTCCATGCTATTTTTCTCATGTAATTTTACCCTGAAGGATAAGCAGATGACGAGATTTCTTCACTCACTGTCGTATTATTTATTATTCAGTATCTCAAGCTAAATGTATGTAAGAGCATCTTTTACTCTCTTTGAGACCAAGTCTGAGTGGAATTCAGGTGGTTGGATCTGAGCTCCATCCCTAGAAGCCCTCGTATTTGGCCCCTGCTTTTGGCCTGTCCTGAAGTCCTCTGTGCCAAATGGTTGCTGATTTTGGTCTCTGTAGCATATGTCTGACTCTCCAGACAGAGTGGGAAACTTTGGTGCTTAGTCGTATGTTGAATACCACTTCCAGGAAAGTGATTATATGACACTCTTATTTTAGTTGTGACTTTTCCTTTCCCTCCCCAATTCTTTCCAGATCGGGTGTGGAGACCACAAACATAGTCAACACTTAAAATGTACAACTGGGGCTACACAAGTACCTGAAAGGGAGAGGTGCATTTGATTCAAGCACTTACCCATGTAAAAAGAAAATAACTTTTTTTTTCCTGATTACTTTCTAGATGAGAAATTGACAGAAAGTAAAAATAGCTTGAAATTGGGTGAAAGAGAGAGGGAGTGTCAAAACTAGGGAAACAAGACACATTTGACACTAAAGATCTCTTCAAAGACTTCTCGTAGTTGAGAAAGAAGGTAAATTTTAGGAGTTCTTCCCCATCCACACTAACTTTTTCCTCATCTCTTTTCATTGCTATTTCTATTTAGTACAGAAAGGGAAGCATAAAATGTGTCCATGACTTCTGGAAAATGAACTGGCAGGACCATGGAAGAACTGTGAACCATCACAAACCATGTATTTTACCTCATGATGCCCTGATGCCTCTGTCTTCTGCACTACGTCTTCCTTGCTCATTATAACCTTCTTTTAAGTAAAAGGCGTGCCTCATGTTTATTACCCAGAAAAAGTATTAGAGAATAGATCATAATAATAAAAGCAAGACTGAGTTTCACAAATGCCATTCATTTGCACCTCTAGTTTGATATGTAACCTTTCCACTAATGATACCAGGAGCCATAAAATGTGCCTCTGAGCTCTCCTTCAGGAATCCTATACAATACCTACATCAAAGCAGGTATTTGATAAACAGTGATCTGGGTTTATGAGCTGTCCTACCAGATCTCTTACATGGTGAACATGTGAAGAAGAGGAGGATGAAAATTAAACTCTTAAGTTTCTCTAGTCTACAGTCTACTCCAGTATCAGCCACTTCTTGGAAACAAAAGCAGCAAGTAGATCTGGCTTCTGGGAAAGTCTCATTCCAAGCATTAGTAATCATAACTAATTTATAACCTAAAGCAAAGGTCTTCTTTCTTCCAAATGCCTTACAGCATTAGTTCTAGCAGCCACTTGGAAAAAAGTTTCTGGTCATACTGAATATATTTTCACATATCTATTTTAACATAATACAGATATTTTACACTTTAAAGAAGAATAACAGAATCATGATTTAGTGAGCGAGGTAATATCAGAGGGTAAGAGACTCACCACAGGCACGTGTAAGAAATGCTCTTGTTCATACACAGATGAATCCCAAGGCGTAGGGTATGTTTAGCATTTCTTGAACACACTGGGCCAATCACATATGCACTGGACAGAGGCTTGCTTCATTCACAGACAGTCACAGAATCACAGAATACCAGGTTGGAAAGGACATCAAGACATCTGGCCCAATCTTTCTAGGCAAAGCATGACCTAGACTAGATGCCCCTGCACCCTGTCCAGCTGAATTTTATGTGTCCAGTGTTGAGGAATCCATCACTTCCCTGGGGAGATTATTCCAATGTTTGATTGTTCTCATAGAGAAAAATTTTACTCTTGAGAAGGAAAGTCACATCCGGTGTGTGCTGAACTTCCTGTGTGTGGCTGTATATCTGTGCACAGAAGATCCCAGATAAATCAATGGCAACTTCAAATAATCATCATATTATTTTTCATAGCAGTGAACAGCTGCGCCATAGCATCCCTACTTACTGTCAAAGCAACACAGAGAAGATGAAGAAATAACAGACTGGACTCAGTGACAGGCTGAGTCACTGGAACATGCAGAGTTGTAGCAGTGATCAAAGCAGCAGAGAGATGCCAAAAAGATGACACAGATATTGGTTTTATGGAAGACAGCAATAGAAGGTATATGTCCCCTTGCTTCAGAGTATGTAAAGGAAGAGAAGAGGGAAACCAACAGTTGGTGGTCTCACTAAGAGAATTTTATGATCTCTTTTGTGATTGAATATGCTGAAGAATATTCTTTCTCACCTGGTTTTCCAATGAGAAAGAAGGCTTAATGTGCTTTGTGTCAGAAGCATTCTCGCTCTTTGCTTTAAAGCACTGTGTACAGGAAGAAACTGGATCAAGTTCAGCTTTGATTGTCATGAAAAATAAAGAGAAAATGGAAGAGTCATGATGGAGAACTCCACTGTAGAAACAATGAGCATCTACATAGAGAAGAATACTTAAATGATCTTTCTAGGGCAACAACAGCTAATAAGAGCTACTAGAAGTATTTCTTTTCTTCCTAGATTATAAAAAAAAAAAAAGTGACTATTTAAATTTTCTTAGACAAATGGCATACTGAAGAATTCAGTATATTTTCTATTATAATTTCTCTTTCCTTACTGACTTAATTCTAAAGAACAAATACACAAATAGAGATTTTTGGTGGTTACAACTTGTGGTTATTTGTGCTGTGTGTGCACCTGCACTTGTATAATACAACTGTATCAGCAGATTTAATCTTGATGCAAGTGAACAGTAAGCAATAGATGAGTCACAATGACAGGAACACACAATCACTATATACATAAATTTTGACACATCATCCAGTACTCATTTCTATGCTTTAGACTATGGCCTCTTCTTTGACTTTGAAAATGTTGATTCTCTTTTGTTGTAGATTATTAGCAACATTTATGGCCCTTGATTGCTTCTGCTTAACCATCAGTTCAGGGGACAGGCAAAGAGGTAATAGGGAACTCCCTGAAAAGAAAGCAATATGCTTCAGTAGTGCTCAGACTGTCACTCAGGTTGCTAGCTTCTAGAAAATGTATTTCACCCCCTCCAGGCCAGCCAGCATAACATGTATTTTCATATTTCCTCTAAGGGCTGATTCAGTCATGCTAATCACAGTCATATGCTGTCAATAAAGCAAATGACAGCAATGGCAGTATTCCCAGAGCCAAACACAGCAATTAAGAGCCTCTCAGAGTACTGCACTGCTTTCCACTACTGTTTCTGCTTTGTAGTGGTGGCTGCTGTGCCAGGTCGTAATTCTACAGCCGACATGTCAGCTCCATACGCAATATAGATGCACCATACACAAAGATAGCAGAAGTACCAACATTTGCAGTTCTCATGGGATCTAAAATGATGATAAAAGGATCTCCCTTTCTGAAAAAAACTTTGTATCACATCACAAAAAGGTAAGTAAAAGATCTGAGCACTGGCAGGAACAGAACTGAGAAACCCTCTTCCTTACAACCAGCCACTCAAAGCAGGAACAAGGCCTCTTCGATGTACACAGCTATTTTAAAAGCAATGCTTCCTGAAGAGTCCTAATGAACAAGACTGGTCCAACCAACTTCAGCCTTTGTTATATGTATCTGTTCACTCTTAGCTTAAATAGTCCTTCAGAGTCCCTACAGTGAGCAGAGAACTTTCATCACTTCAGATTTCACAGGGTCTTCAGAAATGACCTCCTGCTGGTAAGCATTCAGGAATGAGCGGTTTGGTGAGGATACTGTAGGTAGCAAAATGGTGCCAAATCTCCCCAACTCCATACTTTGGGAAAAGTGTGCCCAGCTCAGTCCATTTTCTTATGTTTCTTCTCTGAATAAAGCCAGAGAAACAATCAAATAACTATAGAAACACTTCACTTACATGTGAATATATACTACTATATCAAACTTGATCTTTTCTTAGCAGAATATAATGATTTAAGAACAACTAAGAAACTCCAAGGTGGAGATTAAAAGTTCCTTGAATGGTGAAGAAAAATAGCGTTGCATTTATCCAAAAACCTGAGCATGATAATCAAAGCTCTGTCTGCTTGTCAGCAAATAAGATTTTTAAGAAACCTCAGCATATTTGTTTTTTTTAAATAAAGAGAAGCTTTATTTAAAAATAAATATTCTAATTTTTGAAAAATAAAAATTTAATCTAGGATCAACTCAGATTTAGAACTGTATCCCCAAACACCCCATAAACCAATAATAATAGGTAAAACTTTTGATCTAACATAAGAGAAGCTTACAGAGCTTTTTTTTTTTGTTCAGTTTGAAGGACTCTGCAGACTCAGGACAGCTGGTGTTTTATAAAGGGTTAGACATCCAAACTCTGTTTACAGGTTTGTCCATAACCCTCTTCAGCACCCCTGCCATTCAATACTGGTATCACAATACTAGTTCTAGGAAAACTTGCATGGACACAAGCAGTTTTTCACCAATAAGCTCAGGGACCTTTATCCCAGAACAGTAGTATGACTTTTGGCCACCTAAACTCACATAAAATTAATTCTTCCCCAATAAATCACTGCTAGAGACTCATCTAAAAAGACCTCAGTGCTATATCTAACCAGCAAATGGAGCAGCAGCAGTTAATATTTGTCATCCTGACTCATTTTTCTGTGACTTAGAAACCACTGAATTTAGATGACTGTGGTAAGTTTTAGCATTTGAGACTGCTTCAAAACTGAAAGTGTTTTCATGAAGAGTATACTTAAAATACCAATAACACCAGACAATAAAAGTACACACAAACACAGAGCAGCTACAAAAGCTGTACTAATAGGTGCACTGAAAATTGGTGGAATGGCAAGGTCCAGAGGGCCTGATGGAGAACTGTCTCCAGTTCTGGGATTCCCAGTAAAAGAGACTCATGGACATATTGGAAAGAGGCTTTGACAGATGGCCACATGGTGATTAAGGGACTGAAGCACTGCACATATGGGGAAAGGCTAAGAAAGCTGGAACTGTTCAGCCTAGAGAACAAAAGGTTTAGGGGGGTATCTTATTAATGTATATAAATACCTGAAGGGAAAGTGCAAAAAGGATGGATCCAGGCGCTTTTCAGTGGTACCCAGTGACCAGAGGCCACAGGGACAAACTGAAACACAGGAGGTTCCATCTGGACCTCAGGAAGCACATTTTTTACTATGAAGGTGACTGAGCACTGGAACAAGTTGTTCAGGGAGGTTGTGGAGTCTCCATCCCTGGAGATATTTAAAAACCATTTGGACAGAGTCTTGGGCAACTGGCTCTAGGTGGCCCTGCCAGAGCAGGAGGTTTGGACTAGATGAACTCCAGCTCTCCCTTCCAACCTCAACCTGTTATTAACAGGACACTGTTACCCTCTGGAATGATTTTAAAACACATCTTAGATTTGGTGCTTTACATCAGTATGAGAGGCGAAACCTTGGCCTTAATTTTGTTTCTAATAGTGGAAAGTTGGGGCTGCTCAGCCTGGAGAAGGCTGCATGGAGACCTCATAGCAGCCTTCCAGTATCTGAAGGGGGCCTATAG
>JASSUY010009159.1:0-12915 GCA_032466535.1 Forpus xanthops | reverse complement strand
AAACAAAACAAAAAAAAAACCCAAAAAACCAAAAGAAAAACAGTTAAAGTGGTAAAAATGTCAGACGTGAATGTGCCTGTCAGCTTACAGAAGCCACTGTGGCATCTCTGACGTGCAACTCGAGCTCACCCAACCGCAAACTTCTTTGGAAGGAAAAGTGTGCTCCAGCAATAAGAGCAGAACTATTTAGCTACCAGAGCACTGATAATCATCCGAACCTTGTGTTTCATGGGTTGGCCTCAGCTGGAGAGCAGAATTAAAACTGCCCATTGCAGCATCCTGACCACCATTTGTGTTTCCCCAGCACTATGAGACCCTGGCTAATCGCGCTGCAGCCAATGGGCACTGCATTGACATCTATGCCTGTGCCTTGGATCAGACTGGACTGCTGGAGATGAAGTGTTGTGCAAACCTCACTGGGTAGGTTCACAGCAGGAGTGCACAAAGGTGGCACCTGTGCTTTATTCTGTTGTTGCTTTGGAGGGGGCCAATAGTTCAGAAAGCAGTTAAGTTTGCAAAAGGGTGAGATTTTTACCAGTCTTCTCTAAACTGTGGTTTGAATTTGCCAGGAGTTATATGGCAAACCTCACCTGATCCCAAGTCCTCATTTCTGAAGTCTCAAAACAGCATGTGAATTAGCACTGCTGGTAGAAAACTCCATGTCCTGCTTTGAGAAAGGTATTCTATAGCATGGTGCAACGTGTCCTTTGCAAATGCTTCCTGCCTCCTTGGGAGATAGCAAGTGTCCTTTCCAGAATTTATGGGATAGATACGCCATGCTTTGTGGTGTGTGCATGACTGAAGTGCCATCAGAAGAGCAGACTGTCAAGCATTGTGGGTAGAAGCTTTCCTTGTCTGGGCCAAATTCTGTCTGCTTAACAGCTCACTTGTGCTTTCTCCAGGGATTCTTGGCTTCCCCAGGTCTAGTTTTAAGTGCCATCCCTAAGGGGTAAATGTCTTGTGTTCTGTATCATTGAAACCAGTTATGATCTCTGTGGGGATTGCTGTATGCTGAACCAGGCCTTTTGGGTGCTCAGCATGTCTTATCAGCCATCATATCTAGGGAGTCAAAGGAGGGTTTGAACAAGGTATTTGCAAGTAATCATGTAGTGTACAGTAAGCAGCAGATTGTTTGACCTGTTGGGTTGTGTTCCTAAGCTCTATCTGATCAGGCCTGGGTTTACCAAGGCACTTTGGGGAGGCACAACACAGACCCATGCACCTACAGGCATCCTGTCTGTAATGTGGCTGGTTCCAGCCCTGATCAAGGAAAGCAAGCTGAGCAAAGCTCTTTCCTCAGCTGAGTATTTTTAACTGGTAGAACATGAGCATTTTTAAGACAGCTAAAGGGATGGGCAAGAAATGCAGATGAAAAGCAAGCTGACCAAGATGGAGCATTAACTTGTCTGGCTTTGGAGGAGGCATCCATGAATCTGCACTCCCTGATGTGAATTTTTGCCTGTGCAAAGTCACGCTTTAAAACAGGTCTGCATGTGTTTGCATGAATAAGAGCTGGAGAAATGCATTCTTTGTGATTTACTTCCAGTTCCCAGTTGCTTCAGTTCCTTTATGTATTGTTTTTATCTTTCCCAGAGGACACATGGTGATGGGAGACTCCTTCAACACTTCCCTCTTCAAGCAGACCTTCCAGCGGGTATTTAACAAAGGATTCAACGGGGAATTTCGGATGGCTTTTGGTGCATGTTTGGATGTGAAGGTTAGAGATTAATTTCACTGGATGACATTAATTGGGAAAGAAAAGTACTGGTGATTTTAAAAACCCAACCCAACCAACTTTTTTTTTTACCTTGTTCTAGACATCTAGGGAGCTGAAAATTGCAGGAGCTATTGGACCATGCATATCCCTGAATGCTAAAGGGCCGTGTGTCTCTGAAAGCGTAAGTTTCTGACATGGAAAAATTGTTAACAAAGAAGTAAATAAACAATGCAGAGTTTCTGTCCAGACCTACAGCTCAGCTAGAATGTCAGTTTTCAAGCAGAAGAACAATTTGGAAACATCCCTAGAAACAAACAGTCTTTCCTAGATGGAATTCTTGTCCCATAAGGCTTTCTTTTAACTGTGGCCTTCAGTAACTTCATTCACACCCATGAGTTAACAGATCCAGAATGCCTGCTATTACTTGTACCTCTGCTCAAAGTATGACATAAGCTTCCCTTACCTGCTGCTGGAGATAAAAATGCTGCTTTCTTTTTGATCCTGTGCAGGAGCTTGGAATTGGAGGAACCTCTCAATGGAAGATTTGTAGCCTGGATCCCAGCACAACTCTGGCCATTTACTTTGAAGTGGTAAATCAGGTCAGTCCTGGCTTCTCTACATTTTTGATCTTTTTTTTTTCACACACCAAACTCTTTGTTACTGGGCCAGAAAGTGCAATGACATCTCCTGTGTGGCAGATGGATGGCTGCAAAGCAACCAAGTGGTTTGTGCTAAAGAAGTAGTCTCCAAAGTTCTTTTCCTATGCATAAATTGCCTAATATTTTTGTTCTGTACAAAACCTGAATTCTTTCCTTGTCTTCTTCCTATAGGATTTATTTAACAAAGAAAAAACAGTTGGTTTTTTTGCCAGTAGCTGCTGTGGAGAATGAAATTATACTTTTAAATAGCAATGGAGTAGGAATAACTTGATAGCTCATAAGTAACTTCTGGCTGGAGAAGCTTCTGAGCATGTGGCAGCTAGAAGCTAGGAAACCTACCCCAAAGGAATTCTGTTCCACATCTGTCTCTTTGTCTTCTCTGCTGTGCGAATTTGTTACTGTTTGAAATAGGATTGTAGAATTGCAGCACCTTTGCTTAGACCTCCTACTGCCATTCTTAAGTCCACTGCTATAGAGATGATAACTGGCTGCCATCCTCAAAGGGACAAGCTGAGTCAGTGTCACACCCAATATTAAGTGTGCCCAACACCACTTGATTCTAAGGGCTGCTGGAAAACACAATGCTAATAGACATGTCTTTCTTCTCTGGTCCATTTCTACATTATACTTAACTCTGTGACTGCTCAAATGATTCCCTGCAGTGCAGTTCTCTGTCATTTACTGTTACAGAAAAGCCTCCCTGTTTTGAAGGCTTACCTTGTTTTATTTGCAGCACAACGCACCGATACCTCAGGGAGGCCGAGGGGCAGTGCAATTTGTCACTCAGTATCAACACTCCAGTACGCAGAAACGCATTCGTGTCACCACCGTAGCCAGAAAGTGAGTATCTCCTGCCAGTCCTTTGGCAGAATGGCAGAAACTGAAGATGCAGTATGTGCTGGAATTTGTCTAGCTTTTTGTTCCGTGCATTGGCCATGGAGTGTTTGGCACAGGGAAGCTGAATCTTGTTTGAGTTTTGCTGAAGGAGAATGCATGTAGTACTAACTCTTCACTAACCCTATAGTTGGGCAGATGCACAGAGTCAGCTCCAGCACATAGAAGCTGCGTTTGACCAAGAAGCAGCTGCTGTGCTGATGGCACGACTGGGAGTGTATAGAGCTGAATCTGAGGAGGGACCCGATGTTCTGCGGTGGCTGGACAGGCAGCTGATCAGACTGGTAAGACCCAAAGATTGTAATTGGGTGCATTCTCAATTCTAGTAAAAAAGGTCACTGGAAAGAAGAACAGGATTCTCTTTCCAGATTGTCTTGCTTCTTCTGTGCTCTGACTCTGGTCATACAGTTGCAGTACACAATAGCTCAGTAGCCAGTATGATCAGCGAATTTGGGATGCAGTAGGTAAACATCCCATTGTGCTGAAAGGGTTAAACTGAGATTACAGAAGTGACAGTGAAATGCAGGATACTGCAGGTGGGAAGGGTCCTCCAGAGGTCTCTGGTTCAACCCCGCTGCTGAAAGTAGGGCCAGCTTTGAAGTTAGAACAGGTTGCTCCAGCTCTTGCTGAGTTTTGAAGATCCCCAAGGGCAGTGTTCCTCTTGTTTCTCTTGACAACCTGTTCCCATGTTTGATCACTGTGATTCCCATCCCATCCCCTTCCCCATCAGAATCTCCACTTCTCCAGCTCTACCAGGCAGCAGCATGACTCCCTAATACCATTCTTCACTAGGCTGAACAAAACCACCTTCTTCAGCCTCTCTTCTGCATGAGGTGCTACAGCCTGTGACCAGCTTGGTAGCCTCTGCTAAACTTACTCCAATATACCCATGTCTGTCTTGTACTGGGGAGCCCAAAACTGGACAGAGTGTTCAGGTGTGGGTTCACTGGTGCCAAGTTTGGGGTAGTAATTACTTCAGCAGCTTCATACTGTCTTTTGCGTTGAGTTGCACAAGCCTGATTGCCTAAATTAGTTCTGGCCTTGTCCAAACACCCATGTGGAGTTGATACTAACAGATGAGATACTGAAAAAAACAGGGCCAGTATCAAACAAAGACTTAATGTCAAAATGCACATGGGCATGATACATGCTGAAATGATTGTGGAGTCATGTATAGTTAAATTCCTCAAACCATTTGATGCTGCTTATTTTCAGTGAAGCAGTTAGCAAAATGTAACTGCTGCTGCTCTAGAAGGAAGTGGAGCTGCTGCAGAAGTGTTTCAGAGTGTACAAAGCAGCTTAGGTATGAGATAGTGTGCCTGATGTAATGGAAAAAAGAAATGGGTAGTACTGGAAAGCACTATTTCTTTCATTCTCAGATAATTTCAAATCTCCATTTACTATATGTAAATATATTAGATATATGTAAATATATTAATATATGTAAATATATTATATAGATCGAATTATCATTCTTGTTCCAGTAAGACACAGAAACCACTGACTTAAAGACAAACAGGCTGTAAATCTTATATACTTGTTATTGTCATGTTCATGCCTTGGTTGCTCTGTTTAAAAACAACCAAAAGAACACCCTTCAAAAAAAAATAGTGTCAATTCTAAAAAAGAAATAAAATAAAAAAATAGAAATAACCAAAGTATCCATTTTGCTTCCAACAGTGCCAGAAATTTGGACAATACAACAAAGATGATCCCAACTCCTTCAGATTGTCAGAATCATTTTCTTTGTATCCCCAGGTAAGAACATCACTTCCCACGGTATGGGAAAGGTATGCCAGGGTGAGTGTGAGTGATGATATAAAGCATCTTGTGCCATTTATCAGCTTCAAGAGAGGAGGAACAGATGCTTTTTTAATTGGGTGGGCTGCTCCCGCAGTTCAGTGCTACTAATGACTGATAAGGAAAGAACTCTGAGGAGTTAATAAGGGGATTTGCAGTTCAGAAGGATTGGACTTGGGTGCTGATGTTTTGACAACTTGCTGAAATGTGTCCTCTCACTCATCTTTCTGGTGCAGTTCATGTTCCATCTGCGACGCTCCCCATTCCTCCAGGTTTTCAATAACAGCCCAGATGAATCTTCTTACTACCGTCACCACTTTGCTAGGCAAGATCTGACCCAGTCTCTCATTATGATCCAGCCCATCCTTTATGCTTATTCTTTCCATGGCCCTCCTGAGGTGAGTCCCTGTTTAACAGGAAGAGGTGGATCAATCCAAAATGAGTATTCAGTCAGAGTAACAGTACTTCAGTAGAAAGGCCCTTATATGTTTTTTAATCGAGGTAATTATTAGAGGATGGGATGGGGCAATGTTGAGTCTGAATTGTGTTTTCAGTAACCTTACAGCTTGGATTAAGTTAATACCCCAAAACACACAAAACAAACCCAAAACCTGTTCCCCTCCCACTTGCTAAGCCACTGCTCCTGCCCCTCAACATCCAGTGAATGTTCTAGTCTGTTTCTGTATACTTTTGTTTCTTTGCCAGAGGCTGCCATGTCCACTTTGTAAGTCAGCAAGCCTCAGCCCTTCCAGATCATAATATTTCACCAGCTGCTTGTTTTCAGTTGTTTAATTATTCAATGGACAGACACGGATTCCCTTAAGCTGACAGCTTTCCCACCAGACACATTGGAAGGAATGTGTCTGGTGGGAAAGAAATGCAGGAGCTGCTGGAGAAACGCTTTCAAACTTCCTTGGCAGTATCTGTCAGAGGTCACACTGTATTTCCTCTTATTTTTTGAGACACTTTTGTTTAGGGCAACTTGAAATTAAATGTGGATAACCATAGGAATCATTCTCTTGCATCCTGAGCTTCAGCCAGCAGCTGATAATTCACTGCTATACGCAGGAATGCTCCAGGAGGCTGACCGTGTTCTGCAAGGTGTTTGCATGGACTGGGTAGCCTTTGATTGGAGTTATGTCTATACGGGCTGGGCCAAACAAGCTGTTTGGTCAACTGTGAGGGTTAATAGAGTTCTGAGGGCTTAGTGGCACCTGCAGCGTGCCCAGTTAGCCAAGAAGGCCTACAGCATCCTGGCCTGTATCAGCAATAGTGTGGCCAGCAGGGAAAGGGCAGTGACTGCCCCTGTACTGCACACTGGTGGGGCTGCACCTTGAATCCTGTGTTCAGTTCTCACTACATGAGAGACATTGAACTGGTGGAGCAGGGCTAGAGAAGGGCAATGAGGCTGGTGAAGGGTCTGGAGCACAAATATGATGAGAAATGGCTGAGGGACCTGCAGGGGTTTAGTCTGGAGAAAAGAAGGCTCAGAATGGACCTCATCGCTGTCTACAACTACCTGACAGGAGGATGGAACCAGGAGGGGGCTGGGCTCTGCTCCCAAGGAACAAGGGATGGGACAAGAGGAAACGGTCTCAAGCTACACCAGGGAAGGTTTAGACTGGAGATTAGGAACAATTTCTTCCTGCAAAGGGCAGTCAGGCATTGGAACAGGCTGCCCAGGGCAGTGCTGGAGTCACCATTCCTGGAAGTGTTCACAAACTGTGTATGAGGCCCTTAGTGACGTGGTTTAGTGGTGGCCTTGGCAGGCCTAGCGAAACAGTTGGACTGGATAATCTTAAAGGTCTTTTCCAAGACGGTTGATTCTGTGATTTTGACTTTGTTTATTTCCCCAGCCAGTGCTTTTGGACAGCAGCAGTATTCTCCCTGACAGAATCCTTCTGATGGATACATTTTTCCAGATCGTTATTTACCTTGGTGAGGTATGTTGAAACACATTCTTTCTCTATTTGCACGCCTTCCCTCCTGCCATGCATGCAGACAGCATCACTGCGAGTACCAAATAAGCTGCTTGCAAAGCCCGCACTAACATAATGATATTGCATATGTGCTGCCAGTTTTAATACAGTTTCCCTCCCCAGTCTCCTAAGAAAAGACTAACTGGAGTCCCTAAGGATGTGTTCTGCACTAGAAACAGCTCTCATGCTAGTTTGGTGTCCTGTTTTCTGATGGGATAGAGTTAATTTTCTTCCTACTTCCAAGTATCCATTACCAGGATATTTGGTAATGAAGGTGGTCCCTTACCATACCTGGTGAAGGTCAGAAAAGCTTGGAACTAAGCAGGGCAGAGAGCTGCAGTTTGATATGCAGATACAGTTTGATTTTCAGCTACATGGCATACTTGGTTGCTGGCTTTTGACGCTTAAATACTGCTGCTCTTAAAGAAATGGGTTATGGATTTTTCCAGGTTTTGCTTTTAAATACTGGGAAGCATTTTAACTCTTCCTTTTTTTTTTTTTTTTGAACTGAGTTACTTCACTCGTATTTAACAACTGTTATTAGGATACTTGAAGTTGGGCATGCTAGTTTGTGGCAGCTCCATTATTAGCTCCTGACTTTATTCCATATGAGATTAGTTCCCTTTGAGAGGTGTGCAGGGATTGACATGAAAGGGAGTTGAACACTTGAGTCAACAATGACAAAGAGTTACCTTAAAGAGTTTCTACCTACTGTACACTCAGCAACTGGGTAAAACTGAGTCAAAAGAAGAGCTAAGTGTGTGACCTGCATCTGTACAGAACAATTGATAGGTACATATGGACCTTAAAAATATTTTAAGGCCTGTTGTTCAATTTGGGGATAGAAACTAAATAATGTTATTGCCAGAGGTAGTGAAAAGTGTGCGTTCTGCTGCCTTAAATCATGCAGGTTAAAAAGGGGAGGTTTGCAGACATCTCTACTAGTTTTATATCCCCTCCCTGTCCTGTCAATAGACTATTGCACAGTGGCAGAAAGCTGGTTACCAAGAGATGCCTGAATATGAAAACTTCAAGCACTTATTACAAGCCCCACTGGATGATGCCCAGGAAATCTTGCAGACCAGATTCCCGATGCCACGTTACATCCACACGGAACATGGGGGCAGTCAGGTAAGGAGGTTTATTGAGGAGCTCTTTCTGTTGTTGAATAGAGCAAATAGCTGTCTTTCTGCTTTACTTTAGAAGGATGGTTCTGTAAGTTAAATACAGTGGGAATTTAGCTCTTCGAAGTGCAGAGCTTGCATATTTTGTGATGAGCTTTTACTACAACTTTGTCTTTTAATAAGACAATGACTTGCTGGATATGCTTTCAAAATATGATGGACCGAAAAAAAAAAACAAACAAAAAGCCAGGTTAAATATCTTTCTACTATGCAAATAAGTGCATTGGGTAAGTTTAGATACATACCCAAAGCACTTCTTTGCATAATAAAAAGATCTTTAACCTGGTTTTTTGTGTTTTTTTTTTTTAACAGAGTGCAGTTAGCTTGCAAGGACAGTGTGACCAGCTGTTCCTTTAATCTGCAATGCCAAGTGAGGATATAAAATACTTCCCATTTTTGCTTTTCCTGGAATTACAGTTGTGCTGTGTTTGTCCGTGCCTGGTTTGTTTGTAGCAGTGAAAAGGCAGGAATTGATGCTCTGAAACAAAGATTTGGTATTCATTTTTATGTGACCATGTTATGCTGTTCCTACACTGACCTCTTTGCTGAAGAGCACATGGGGGCACATGAAGGACAGTGCTGGTGACATGCCTGTGTTGCATGGAACCAGAGCTGCCCGGCAAGATGAGTGGCCCTTGGAGACAAGTTGCATGTGGAGCAGGGCTGTTTCTGGACTTAAAACCCACTTATGTCAAATTAGTCTTTTGCTTGCAAAAGCAGAGGGACATCACTAGTCATGGATCTAAGGCACTAAGAAGTCTTGAGCAGCTGAGAGTGCTGTCATTTTACATCTTATATTTACTTCTCTAACATTTTGTCTTAATAGGCCCGGTTCCTCTTGTCTAAAGTGAACCCTTCTCAGACGCACAATAACCTCTATGCATGGGGACAGGTAAGCAACAGAAGAGCTGCTCATGTGTAGAGTGCCATAAAATGATGTACGTTTACAGATCTGTCTACACAGCAGCCAACCCAATTCACCACATGGCACAAACCACATTACAGCAGATTACGTTTGTTCTGTTATTTCTTACCTAAGAGCTTTTTACAGAAACCTCACTGGATCTGAAAATCTTACAGTGCTTCGCCGTGCAAAGAAACAAGGTTATTTCTTTGTGCTAAAGGATCTGGTAACGGAGTTACTTGCCAGCTTAAGAGGTTAGACTTCTATGCAACCAGCAAAATAAGCAGTGGCAGGAGAAGAGTGGTATCCACAAAGAGTGCTTTGCCCCTTTGATGTCTCTGTATCCCAGCTACATGTGGGTCCCAGGCAGACCAGGAGCATTTTCTGTGGTGGCTGCTATTGAAGTGAGCAGCTAACTTGATATAGAGCATGTTCTTACAGTTTTCAGATGACCTGATGAAAAAATTTATCTGCACACTTTCCCTATAAATATGACTTAAAACTCTTAAGTCACAGTGTATTTAGCATCCTGGGGAGAGTAATTTGAGTATAGGTCCATATAGATGTATTTTACCTGAGAATACTAAGATATTTATATCCTCTTTACCTTGTTTGGGGCAGCAAAATTCCTAATGCTTTAGAAAGAAAAGACTTGCTTTTTGGGATCGCAGTAGAGGACAGTGTTAGAGCTGCTGCCAAAGAGCAGCATCTTTCCTTTTGCCGTCTGTCCTTTGCAGGAAGAAAGGTAGATAATTTAGCAGGGAATTACTTCAGAGCACCAACATCTGATTTGCAGTTAGTCCACGGTGTTAACACCACTGCTTTAGGGCCATTCTTTCTTTATGTGCCTACAGGAATCGGGAGCTCCAATCCTGACGGATGATGTGAGTCTCCAGGTATTCATGGACCACCTCAAAAAGCTTGCAGTTTCCAGTGCAGCATGACTTCGATCAAACCCAGAAGAGCAGAAGTTACATAGATCATGTGGATAACAGAAATAGAGCGATTCATTTTACATTTCCTTCTCTCTCTCTTAAGGGATTTTAAGTATTAAATGAAACAAATATGCAGGGGGAGTTTTTTACTTGGCCCTTCTAGATATTAAGTTATTTTGGTTTTGGCCTCTATTCATATTTTTCATAAACTGTAATTAAAGGATGTTTTAGCCAGTACACATTTTAACAGTCTTTATCTTGATTTGTAATGGTGCGGGTTCTTAGAAGGTGCCTTTTTATCAGCCAGGGCCTGTATTAAAAATAAAACTGGGTGAGAGCATGACTGCTAAGTACTTTCCCAAATTCAGCTGTATGCGCAGTGGACTCCGCCTATCTTCTTTCTGTTTGTGAACACGTTAACGGGGGGTACGTGCGACTTGCTGGAACTAAGGAGGAGCGCAGATCTCCTTGGCTGGGTGCCCTACAGTATCCCTCAGCAGCCATCTTGCGCCCACCTCAGCCGCCATCTTGGGGCCGCTCCCGCCCTGCACAAGGGTGCATGCGCGCAGCGGAGCTCTCCGCCCGCTCCGCCCCATTGGCGGCCCGGCCCGAGCGGTGTTGCTATGGCTGGGAGGAAGGTGCGGCTAGTTGTGTGGAACGCGCGCGCGGCGCTGCTGTACTCAATAGGCGGCTGGACCATACTGGGAGGCATGCTGCACTACACGATGAACCACGGCAGCAAGAGCAGGGACGCGTCCGGGACGGGCGAGCTCGGTACCGAGTCCGGGGACACCTCAGCGGGGCGTGAGGCGGCCGAGGGTGGGCCTGGCAGAGGGGCGGGGCTTGGAGGATGGGGCAGCGATTGGCTGAGGGAGTTGGCTGGGGACGGAGATTGGCTGAGGCAGTTGGCTGGGGACGGGGATTGGCTGGGGACGGGGATTGGCTGAGGCAGTTGGCTGGGGACGGGGATTGGCTGAGGCAGCTGGCTGGGGACGGCGATTGGCTGAGGCAGTTGGCTGGGGACGGCGATTGGCTGAGGCAGTTGGCTGGGGACGGGGATTGGCTGAGGCAGTTGGCTGGGGACGGGGATTGGCTGAGGCAGTTGGCTGGGGGTGGGTCTCGGGCACCCTCTGAGGCCCCGGGTGAGCCATTGCCCACAGCGGGGATCTGCCCGTGCCCGTTTCGGCTGCTCCCGTGGCCGAGGCCTTCAGCGTTGGGTGCTGTCCGCCCGGCTCTCGGGGAGATGTGGTTGCCGGGTGCGAGGGCTCTGCCTGAGGCGGTTGAGCTGTCAGGGCCCGGCAGGGTGCCCGGGGCGGGCTCCTGGTAGCTTGGTGGGAGCCCAGCGGCTCCTGGCGTGCCGAGGAGGATCGACCTGAGGGAGGTGAAATCCTGCTTTGAGGGGAAAAGCATGTGCTTTATTTGCAGTGTGATAATGGTGCAAGGCTGCACGTGGTGACTTTCAAACGGGACATCAGGAAGCATTTCTTTATAAAGAGTGTGGTCATACTCTGGAACAGCTTTCCTGGGGAGGTGGCCGATGCCCGAGTCTGTCAATGTTTATTTCGGCAGTGCCTTTAATAACATGCTTTAACATTTGATCAGCCCTGAATTGCTCAGGCAGTTTGACTAGGTGCTCATTCCTTTCCAACTGAAATAGTCTTTACTTTGCCATCCTTTCCTTTTCCATCCTTTATTTTCCCATCCTTTTCGCATCCTTTCCTGTCTTCTCAGCTCTGTGTTGCTGTTGCTCTGTTGCTCAGCATTCTACTCCTTATTAAGGTGTAGTAGCATGGAGGTGGCTGTAACGTGGATAACATGGAGGCCATTTGCTGTTGCTGCTACTGTACTACCGATAGTCCAGCGTCAGTGCAGCAATGTGACTTACCCCTGTGAATCCTTTTTTCTGTCTATATAGTCAGCAGATTCTTGCTATCTATTTCTCACACCTTGATAATAAGAGAAGCCCCTGTGGCTGCTGTTTGCAATGATGAAGGGATGAAATGTTTTTATTGCTATGCTCTTTTTTATTTTCTTTTTTTTTTTTTTTCTTCCCCTCTTATTCCTTAGAGAACGAAAGTGATCCTCAGGCAAAACCAGCACCCAAGCAGGAAATATACACGAGAGAAACAGCTTTAGGATTTACAGTGACAACAGTAATAACACACAGGGATGTGGAACCTCCCATTACTCAACTGCTCAGGCGTGTGATGTCATACCTTTTTCCTGACGACAGCCCTCCTTCCAAAAACTGAGCAGTCTGCAAGCTCAGGACTTTGTGCTGGTACCTCCGAGAGTCATCCTGGCGTCAGCCCATCAGTGGAAGACTTCTGCAACGACAGCTCCATCTGGGACACAGCTCAGCAGAACTTGCAGGCTTTACTTGGATCATCACCGTTCTTTGCATGTGTATTGAAGTTGCTAACCATGAATTGGGCTCAGCTACCTGTGCTGCGAGGTGTGGGTGAGGCTGGTTGTCACTTCGGTGAGCTGTGGCCAGCGGTCTGACCAGGTGGCCCTGGTGGCTTTGCTTGTGAAGTTGGTGTGCAGGACATACCTGTACCCAGCATAGCTCCTCTGATCACTTCTGAAATGGATGATTTAAGGATTAGTAAACAGGAAGGAACATGGTTTAGTGTCGTGGTTTAAGGCCCTCAAACAGTTCTGCTCACTCACTCCTCCCTCTTTCTTTCAGTCCTGGGGAATGGGAAGGAGAATCAAAAGAATGCAACTCCCACAGATTGAGATAAGAACAGTTTAGTAACTTAAGTATAACATAAATTACTACTGCTACCACCAATAATAATACAAGAGAAATACAAGGAAAGAGAATACAACAGATCTTC
>JASSUY010009158.1:0-17496 GCA_032466535.1 Forpus xanthops | reverse complement strand
TGTTTGTCATCCTGTTGGACCTTCATGTTATATTTTTGTTGTTCTCATGTAGAAATAGTTTTATCAAAATCTTTTTGATAAAAGAACAATTTGCTCAATGTGATTTGTTTAGACTCAGATCTTTTAATGTTTGTTTTTCTATTAAGCAGAATGAGATGGACAGGAATAAAATTCATGTAGCTGTTACAAGGCTTCAGCCGGAACTACATACAGAAGTACAGGCCTTTGATATAAGTGCAGAACATCCCAAGAAGGATGCCTTTACTTCTACAGAAGGTCATGAAGAGCTGATAAATAAGAGATGGCTGGAGGAAGACAAGTGTCATAGGTTAGATGATGACATTGAATTAAGAAGTCGGTTATTAAATAAAAGACTTGATGAAGATTTGGATGTTCCCAGTCGAAGGCATCATGGATTTGCTACCCAATCCGTAATTCCAATTAGGAGGCATCACAGACTTGATGAGGATCGCAATTTTGGTAGAAGATACTACAGAATGGACTATGATCCTGAGATAAGTGAAGGGATGGACCCTAGATTTAGATCTGAAAGCATTTATGAGAGAAAAACTCCTTGTTTTTTTTATGCTGAAAGGTATTCTTAATTCTGTTTTCTTCTTTATTTCTGTAGTGTTGTTGACAACCATGTTTACTTCTTATTGAAAAATAGTCAAGATTCTCATGTGAATGCAGGATTTTTGTACTTCCTTTAAAACAAACCTTTGAATAGTTTTTAGAAGAAATACTTTAAAATTGGACCAATACCTAAGACTATACATCATATATTAGGGAGCATTTTATATGTTATGGCAAACCAAGGGTACAAGAGAAATTACCTCAGAAAGAAGAAGTCCACAGTTCATTTTTATGAAGGGTAGTTTTCCAGAAAACATTAATTATTAAACAACCTTTACTGTGTTAAGTGATAAGTCAGTTTGGTTGCTTTGACATAAATGGTTAATCTTTCTTCTAGGTCACTTACTGAAAAGGGAAAAAAAAAAAAGTATAACCTTCCCAATTATTCAGGGTTTGGCAGTCTGTCCACCTTTGGTTATTCCATTGCAAGAACCAGTTGCTTTCAAAAACAGATGGGATGTGGTGTGAAATAGTAACAAACTTGAAATAGACGTGTTTTATACAGTTAAATTCAAATGAACTAAAGCAGTCAAGTTTCTTGTATACAGATTTTAAAAAGGGGCGTAAAGAGTGTTCGTGTTTTCACTTTACAGATCTTGGGAACAGGCCTCTTGCCAGAAATATTCTCCTGCAGCTTCTTGAAGGAAAAGCTGATTTCTTTCCCTGGTTAGGCAAAATAACCATTTCTTCCCCCTCCTCCCCTAGAATTAACACTTCTTGAAAAAATTGTACCACTTTCAGCAGTGTTAAACACTGTGATCATGCTTCATTGTTAATTACTGGCGGATTGGTTAAATGATCTTTCTGAGTTGTTGTTTACAGGGATAATTTCCTGGGTAGTACTGCAGATTAATAACTGGGAAGAACAAACCCTGAAATGTTCTACTACTGCAAAAGTGTTTTCTAAAATGGATGAAGTCCTACTTCTTTTCCAGTTTCAAATGCCAGTAGAGTTAAAATAACTTCTCTAAAAAAATAGCTTTTCATACTCTTTCCCAACTTTTTTGAAAAAGAAAAAAAAAGAAATTAACTACTGTAGTGCAATATTGGTAGAAATAAGCAAAAGGTGGTTTAGGGTAGGTATGTCTTGGCCTGCAGCTTTTCAGAAAGAAAAAAGCTAGAAGCCTGACTTGGTGTCTAACAAAGATAACCAAAATATCTGTAGTTTTGAGACTAATAGCAATGTCAATCCTCTTGTGTAGATTAACACCCTGAAGGACGAATATTCTTTTTTTTTGCTAGGTATCTGTTTGCCACTGTCTAATTCAATTGGACAAAGAGCTTAATACTTAACTAAAAATGACCATTTGATAAAGTTTGAGGGCTTATTTTGTTTCTCAAAGAATATACTCAGAATTCTAAATGTAAAATGTCAGCAAGGATGGTGTTTAAACCAATAGTAGGCAGTGTCATGTTGAATAACAGTATGTACATTCTTAGTTATTCAAAAACCACTGATGGTGCTTACATGAATATGAAACTCATATATCACTAGGCAATTCATTGCTTAATTGGGGAGGACTCTGAAATAGTTTTAGTTCAGTCTTCTTAAATTTGTTTTTGGCAAACTCGGTGTCATCATCTTAAAAGCGGTTTGCTGGACTGTCACCTGAATTGCCTGAACTTAAATTTGTACATGAAATTAAAGTTTGTTTTTTTTTGTGTGTATTTTCTACTTTGCTGCATTTTTATTGAAAATTCCCTTTTTTAAATTAAATGTGCTTTTTAATCTAGTACTTTCTTTCCTCTTCACAAGGAACTTCTCTTAAGCTTTTATTAACTATTCTCAGTCTCAATTCAAGAAGTAACACTTCTATTAGTTACTGACAGCTCAGCTTCTGTAGTTAGCATTTTTTTTTTTTTACATTTTCATTCTGCACAATTTCAGCTTCTCCAGAACACATCTGATTCAAGATAGAAACTAAATTCATAAGGAGGAGTATTTTTATTTGCTGTATTAAAGTGTTTATGGTTTTAAATGGGCTTTATTTGGAGAGGCATGTGTTTGCAACAGGAGTTTTTTGGAATGATTTCTGTTTGATGGAGACACAAGGCCTGTGGCATATTTCAGCAAATAGAAATGGTGACAGGAAAGTGAGAGGAATGCTTTAACCTGTCCCCAGCAGCCAGCTCTGTCATATAAACAGGATACAGCAGCTTTTTGATTGAATTGGGCCAATATGTCTGGCCTGCCATTTGTTGCTTTTTACAAAAAAGATTGCCTCTTGAATCTCAAAGCTTGTTTCTTTGTTTTCTCCCTGTGTCCTTTCATCACTGACTGTATTTCAGTCTTACGTGGCCGGCATTGTAAATAGCAGATTGATCATTACCAAAAAAGATGATCTTGATCATGAAAGATCATGTTCTGCTGAGAGGATGGATGTTGCTCTTTCATGTTGTTCTTGTGGGTTGTTAAGATGCCAAATCAATGTTTAATAATTTGTTTGCATCCTTTCGCCTTTGATTACTAGCTTTTATTTAAATTACAGAGATGGGCAGAGCTCTGGGTTTCTTTACATTAAAGAATAACATGAGGTTTTTCCTGTGTTTGCCTATCATTCTTTTGTTTGCTTAATAGGAAGTCCATGGCTCTGTCCAGCTCAGGAAAATATAAAGCTTTGTTAGCAGATGTTGGTTAGTTTATTTTTTATTGAATACCTATTTCTACCTTTTATCGGGGTAACTTGAAGTCTTCATTAGAGAGTAGTTTGTGAGGCAAAAGAAGCCCATAAATTCAATGACCACAGGTTTTTTTTTTTTTTTTTTTTTTTCAGGAAAAACTCCCTTGTGTCCCTACATTATTTGGCATCTTTGGAATTATTTGAAGTTTCAATTATATTACTTCATATGTGGATGATTCAGATTTTAGCTCCTGAATTTTTGTATTCACCCTCTTACCTTTATCTTGTAATCAAAAGTTATCTCTCTCTTTTAAATCGTATCAGGGGCATAGTGAAGGGGAGGTTGTCAATAAAGAAGCTTTTCATATCTGAATTAACTGTTTCATCAGACTTGCCCAATAGCTGTGTGCTGAAATGAGTTGTAGACTTTATTGGCTCCTGGGGATTAAGAGCAGCAAAATCTGTTTCAATTAATGCGGTATAAATGCTCTTCAGCTCTCATAACTCTTAATCAGGGTCAGCAGATAAAGGCTGCATGAAAGCAGGCTTGGAAATTCAAACTCCAGACAGAGGGGTGACTTACCAAGGCTAGCAAAGTGGATTATTTCTAGAAAATTTGTGTGATATTGTCAGAGCTGATTCTGCCATTCTGTACGCACTTGGGCTGAGAATCCATTTGCATGAAACTGATGGACCTTCTGTTTAAGAATGTATGTTGTTAGGCAAGCATAGCTGATTATTTCCTCTTTCTTTCAGGCCCTCTCTGGATGGAATAATAGGAGACTCACCTGCGCATTATGAAGATGAGTTAAAGGAGAGGTCACGTATGCAGCAGACCTCAAGAACTGGAAACTCGAGGTGTGGCGTACAGTGTATTTTCCTGATAATTTCCTTATAAAATCATGACAAAAAGAAAATGTTTATTTAAAATCCCTAATATGTTGTCTGAAATGACTGATAGCTTTTCCTACAGCTAGGATGTAAGAAAAACATGTTTCCTTTGAGAACAGTGTTGAGGTTTTCTTTTTGAAACAATAGATGACCTATTCTCCTATTGAAGAGTCTTAATTGGAGTGTCATGGAATCCTTTTTTGCTAGTGGTTTGAAAATTTCTCTTTGCCTCTTGTCTTGGTTTTTCAAGTCCTGAAGTGATTTAAGTGGATGAGGCAGAAAAAGAGCACTTGTAAAAAGCCCTTACATAAACTCTTGAGTGGCATCACTCAGTCTATCAACATTGTTTAAGTGCCCAACTAAGTCAGTGTTTCAAATTGCTTCAGAAACTGAAGGCAAATGAGAACTGTGAGAAAGTGGTTTCTTCTTTTGCTTGTTGTTTTTCTTTGGATTTTAGGAAAGCTGTTTGTCATAATGTATCGCATAATGATGTAAGTGCATCTATCATGTTTCATACAGGCTGCAAGTACATTCTTGAGTATGTTTCATTTTCTTTTTTGTCTTTGCCCAGGAATCAGGTACAGATTAGCTCTTCAGCTATTGAACCATCCAAGTCTGCAGCTGAAATGCCATATACAACAGGCCTTGTTCTTGGTATGTATAAAAATCTAACAAATGGCACTGAGCTAGATTTGCTTTGCATGTTTTTTTTTCTTTGGGAATAATTAATTTTTTTTTTATTTGTGTTAGTTGTCACCAAGACTGGTAAAGAAAAAGAAAAAAACATGTTTCTTTTCCCTGTTAATGTAATGGGGCTTTCTAATTCATTTTGAAGAGCCCAATTTTTTTTCTTGATTTCATTAACAGTTTAAGGCCTAGATACATTCTTAAGTTCTTTTACAAAATGAAGTATAGGAGAAATACTAACTTGTGTATTGATAAAGACACAGCCTTGGGCAAGAACAAATGATTCTGATCATCTCTTACTGTTTAAATGTAGCCATAAAATTTAGCAGGAAGCATCGAGTGTAGTAGAGAGAAATACTGTTGAAAACATAGCATTCCTAGTTAAATTCAGAAAATCGAAGACAAGGATAAAAGAGCTGTAGTAGTTCTTCAGATAAAAGCCTTGAAAGCAGGCTAGGTTTGAATTGTGGAAAAGCTGACTAACATCAGAATAATTACTATTTATTTTTGCATTTGAACTCTGATCTTCAGTGCTATATTTTTTTAACTCTTTAAAGGCAACATTAAAACAGTGGTGTTGTAATGGTCAATCATCTCGCTTGTAGTAATTTGAGTGCACACAGTTGTGAATTTATATTCACACCAGCAGCCCTGGTTAGGACAAGAATATTGTCAAGAATGTTGTATAAAGATTAAGTGAATTAAAACTTGAGGTTTTTGGAAATGAGGAGTGATTTCATACTCCCCAGAAATCACAAAATGTGAAGTTATCTTTCACATCTTGGTTACTTTACAATCCCAGCACAATAATTAAATAAAAAGTCAGTTGTGCATCATGGTTTTTTTTTTGGTGTGTTTTGGTTTTGTGTTTTGTATCAGTTTGTTGTGGTATTTTTGTTTATTTTTATTTAGTTTCCTTTCAGGTTACTTCACTTTATTGTTCAGGTCTACTTTACTGGATGTCCTAATATGTCATACTGAATGTTAGGAGTCCTTGTGTTTGATAGTCATAATATATAGAAAATGTTGATGTTTTGGTTTTTTTTTGTTGTTGTTGTTTTTAAAACAATAGAAGACTCCATGCTTATTGTGGTGGTACTACCGTAAGTTGGAAGTTTTCTGTGTTCCTTTAAAATCCATGGTAGATGCTATCACCGTTTCCTTTTACATGTGCATATCTGCCAATACTTTGCTAAATCCTAGTAGTCACGAGAACTGTCTTGAAAGTGGAATGATCCGCTTTCCTCCCTGCAGGTTTGACTCTCTTCAGTTTTGACTTTCATTTTTATCCTGAGTAGTGCCTCATAATTTTGGAGTGCCATAGTGTATCCTCCTTAGTTGAGCACTAGGGAAAAAAATACGCAAAATAAGTAACTTGGTTTTAAATTGCTGTTTAAGCACATAGCTTTGGAATTTGTAGCTTCCTGACTATCCCAAACTAGGCAAATAAAAAAATAGTAATCAAAATTTTATAGTTTGGATCACTGTACTCCAAAGAAACTACATATCAAAACTGCATATACCTTTTTAAGTCAATAAAGATCCAGTGTTCTTTGCACATTCTCAAATCATACACGCTGTTGTGTATCATGTTTTAAATTGACTGAAATGCGATGGTTTTGTCCAGTATCTTTTGAGTATTTTGTAGAGCATTTACACAAATGTGTGGTTATTTCCATTAGGTGGTCAGGACCAAGAACTTCTCCAAAGGAAAAAAGAGAAATACAGGCAAGAACTAGTAGAACAGATGGCTGAGCAACAGCGAAATAAGAGACGGTAATGGAAAGTTACTGTGTTTTTTTAAAGATAATGGCTAAAATTTAAGGGCATTGCATGAATTCAGTGCTGTAAGAAAAATTTTCATAACAAAAGAATTCCAGCTAGCTAGGTAATATGGTGTCCAGTCAAACTCACCGGTGTGAATGCTTTAGTTTTAAATAAACACATTCACCAGCTTTCAGTGGAACAAAGGAAAACCAGATATTTTTCATTTAAGAAAATATATTTAGTTTCCTATGAAGCTGAAGTTACCTTTTTTTATTCCCATTCCCCCATCCCATACAGGAGTGTCTAATTACTTTGCAAAGTTGAAAATAGACCTTGGTTTGCCCTCTCGTTTAGGAAAGTAACTTTCACTTTCAAAGCACTTGACCATCTGACTTATGCAGAATTATAAAATATGAACTGTGTTGGTTAGGTGTTAGTAGCTGCCTGCTGAATGATAGATGGTGATATTAGTGACGGTTTAAGGAATTAAAAATAATTTACTGTTGATGATTTCACTGTGATGAAAAAATTGTGCATGCTGAGCATGCCTGAGTCCTGAAATTACAATATCCTACTTACTGCTGTACCTCTGAATCATTCGTTTCAGTATGTTTTTTATAAACTTCTTGCTGTAAGGTGAATGAAAATCAATTTAACAAGTGTCCTGAAGGGATGTAATAAAAACCCAATGTGGTGGTTTGTCGTTTTGTAGGGGTTGGATTTTTATTAGGTGGAATAGATGATAGCCAGATGAGAGTTCTGTTTATTTACAGATAATACACAGTCTTTATCCTTTTTTCCTGACTCTAGAAGAAATCAGGTTGGAATCATGTCTTTTGTTTTCTTGTATTTTCAAAGCTATTTTAACTAGAGAGTTGTGGGGTCTTTGAAAGAATGAGTATAGTTGTTACTGTTTTCTGATTTGATCTGTTGTTTTTGTTTTTAAACAAAAACAGTGAGAAGGAACTTGAGCTCTCAGTTGCTGCTTCTGGAGCTCAAGACCCAGAAAAGAAGGTAAGGAACTTGGTTTTTCTTTCACCTATAGATATATACAAACACACATACGTATATAGGCATGTATATATAAATGTATATATATTTTTTTTATTATTAGATTTACACTGTGCTTGCTCGGGCACAAAACTTTGTAGAGTTTTTCTAGAATGGTAAATATGGGATTTTTTTTTGTACGGGGCATTAGCATAGAGTAAAATTGAAGCCAGGGATGATAAGGCTGTAAATCAATACACGTTTTCAGCTTAAGAGGAAAATATTTTTGCAGAAGTTATCAAACATTTTCTTTAGCTGTTACCAAGGTGAAATTTTGGTCAAGCAGTGAGTATCCTGGAAAAAATACTTAGTGTCCAGTGTTAGCTTGCACATGTGCGCAGTAGTAACCTGGCCTTGGTAATGTAAAGGTTGTTGTAGAAAGCTTTTGCTCTTTTTCAATTAAAAAAAGTCCAGTTTTGCAGCCCAGTTGATGTAACTGTAGCAGGCTTTGATTTCAAATTTGTATTTCTTTTTTGAAATCGAATGTAGTGTTCAGGATTGCAAGCATTTTTATAGGATTTTGTAAAAAGCAAGATGTTTAATACTGTGTTGCTTGTTTTAACAGAGTTACTTCTGTTCCACTTCCTCAGTAAGGTGATTATTGTACTAGAATTTTGATTAGCATGTATGAAGGAGTAGATTGTCAGCACTAGTAACATTAGTAGCAGACTGATTGTCACAGAACTAGGACTATTTGCATTAACTGCCGGAGAGCCATTATATCTTGGATGCAGTAGAGCTCAACTGTTGGAGGTGTAGGAAGGGTAACTTTATCAATCAAGAATAATTTGGTTGTTAATTTAACTGGTTTAAATTCTCAATTTTGCTGGACTTGGGGGGGGGGCTACAACACAGAAACTTGTGCTATTTCTGGAGGGTGCAGCAGAGGTGAAAGAAACTCTTATTTTCTAGGAAATGAAGGTGTATGAATGAATAGCTGGTAAGATGCTATTAGGCAGCACATGGGGCAGGAGACTGAAAATGCACTTAGATAAGCAATGAAGCTAAATCAAAATTCCTACTCCTTAATTGGTAGGGAGAACACTGGCAAGTGGTCTGGCTGCGTGTTCCTGCCCCTCTCTGCTTAAAGTATCCATAGTGCATGTTTTATCCCTTTTGCAAACTGGCACAGCTTAGTTATCTGGCAAAAATCTTCATTTTTTTTGCTACTTCAGTTGGCTTAGATTGGTTGGTTGGCTGATCAGGGATTCAGATGGTGAAAGGGAGGGAAATGAAATGTACAGCTGGGAGCCAGGCAGGAGAAAAGATAAAACTGAGCAGAGAACGCTGGCTCTTTTGGCACAGCAGGCTGTAAGGTCAGTGTAAACAGTTTCGTCTAATCAAAGCTTCCTAGGGAGGAGCATGCTGTTCTCCAGAACTCTCTGTGCCATATGCATCTCAGTCAGAGACTGAAAAATGCATGTTGTAGGAACAAAATTATATCCAGAGCAAGTTCAGGGCATGTATAATGTTTTAAAACCATTAATTTAGCTGAAAGCCTTCAATTAAGTAGAATTGCTACATTCATTAAGCATCAGTCACCCTTAGCTTTAAATTGCCTCTCCGGGAGAGATTCTAATTTGGTGGATTTCTTGATTAATTGCAAGTTGGTTAAATAGCAATGACTGATTATGAATCTATAGACTGTTGTATGTACTGCTTGTTTAAAATCAAACAGTCCCTGGGATGAACTGAGTACCATAGTCACATCCAAAAATCAGGTGCAGAGCTGCAATCATGGTCACTTTAGGAGCAGTTTACATTAAACTTGTTGGAGAGAAAAGCTGTTTTAATTGTTCTCCTGCTCAGGACACTGGATTTGAAAAGACAAGTTTTCAATTGTTGTAGCTCATATATATTATCTAATTTTGTGTTTAGTTCTAGAGATTTGAAGCTAAGTGTTATAAACAAATATTCATGTCTAGTAGATTTTGAGAATTTTAATCTTGGTGCTTTATTTCATGATTGGCGAGTATTAACTACCTTCTATATACTGTCTTGCAGCTAAGTGATGAGGAGGTAAAGATTTAATATTTTGCTGGAATACTTCCATATTGTAGGGTATATGTTTGGCTGTTAGATATTTAATTTTTACCTGCTATCTTACTTTTTCTGCATGTTAACTGAAGTGCTATAATGTTAGAACCAATAAATTCAGAAACAAAATCTGTTTTACCTGATGTATGAATTTTCCCTGTCTTGTGCCGACTAATTTAAACATTAAAACATTTTTGCATAGCAGCTGGTGTAAGGGCTTTCTGAGTGTCATAGGATAGTTCTGAAACCAACTGATTTGCATGCCTTCACATTATTTGCATGCTGCCTTTGACTTTCTTCTGAGGCTGCCAGTTATCAGTAAGCATTTGATTGCCCATGGAAGTTGTGAATGCTCCATCCCTGGTTGTGTTCAAGGCCAGGTTGGACATAGCCTTGGATGACATGGTTTAGTGGGAGGTGTCCCTGCCCATGGCAGGGGGGTTGGAACTAGATGATCTTGAGGTCCTTTCCAACCCTAACTATTCTAAGTTTCTATGATACTTGTATTTTAAAATGAACACTCTCCCTGCCCCCTCCACCTCCCCATCTCTTCTCATTGTTGTGGCTTAAAAACTTAATAAAATCAAAGGAACTTAAAAAATAAAATAATGATTTTGCAAGGAAATGTTTATTGGAAAAAGTCTCAGTGTGGTTTGATTTTTAGCTTTTACTGATTATGAACTATTTTAATCTTGAGGCAGGGATTTCAGGAACTTTTCCTTTGCAGATAAGAATGCTCTCTGTGTAAGAAACTGGCACCTGTAGATAACCTGTAATACAGGCAACTGTAGAAATGTATCTTTTTTTCTGGACATAACTAGAACCATGTACTTCCTGAAACCTGCCGTAAGAGGTTGGCTTTTTGTAAATCTGTGATAAGCATGCTAAATTTCCTTGTAATATTACATTTTCTGTGATCTCTTGGGAGAAAAAAACCCCGCAATTACTAAAATTTGAACAGCTACTTGAGACGCAGTAAACTGTTTAATGCAACCTAAATGGAGGTTCAGAGTATTTCCTAGTAATAATAAGGTAACTGTTCTGTTTGTTTTCCCTTTTTTTTTTTTTTTTGTTTTGTTTTGTTTGATTATTTGATTTCCCCCCTTCAGCCAAATAGATTGAAGCAGCTTGGCTTGACAGCAAGAGCTTCTGAAGAGAAAGCACCTCCTGAAAAGCCTAGGGTGGCTTTCCAAACACCGGTGCCTTCAGCCTTTCCAGTGAATGAAGACTTTCACAGGGGACTAGCCAGCAGTCTTGGTGACATAGCAGCTCCCAGGTTTTTTGCCATTATGCTCATTTTGCACATTAAGTAAGATTGTTGATAAGCATGTTACCCCTGTAAGGTAGGCCTCACTGGTGCTATTGATCCTTCCCCAGGGAACTAATGAAGGAAGAAATAATACTTTGACAATTAATAGAAAAGTAAACTACTTTGCTCTGAAATAAACTTTTCATGTCTGTTTCTTCACAATTTATTGTAAAAAATTTGAGGAAGCCGGATAGCTTGTGAAGACAGCTCTTTTTTAGTGTATGCTTGTGTAGAATAAAGATCATGCTGTAGCAGTGATGTTCATGGCTATAATTTGGAACCATATTGCAAGAATTCTTGGGCACATGCCCAGTAGTGTCCATATTATTAGGAGACTGATAGGGCAGGAGTTCAGACTGTGTCAAGCCTAAGAATGCAGTCCGGGCAAGGACCACTAGGTGCTGTGCCTTGAAACTAAACTGTTTAGGGAGGTGAAAAGAGTTTTAGGCATGTGGCTGAAGTTGTGCTGTGCCACTTGCTCTTTGACAAGAAGACTAATCCTTGGCTTGTTTTATTTACTGATACTGATGTAACCAGTAGGTATCATTAACTGAATCAGTTAAAGAAGGCATACTTGGTGTATGTTCTTTAGATTTCTGGAATAGTGAGGGTTGAGGTACTGCTCCTTAGGGGAAGGTTAATTCCCTACTGAGGTTTATGAATGGCACTAATGAGAGGCCTTGGGCTAAGCTAAATCTAGAATTTTCCCATTGTGAATTCTTTCTTCCCTCCCTCTCTCCCTTCCTCCCCTTGCCTTCTTTCTTCTTTTAATGATCTCTTTTCAGTGATACAACAAAACAAAAAATTGTTTTCCTTTTTCATTTAAGGCTTGCACCGATGCCACCACCTCCACCACCAGTGTTGACATACAACTATAGAACGCCTTATGATGATGCATATTACTTTTATGGTGCTAGGAATCCTTTGGATCCCTATCTTGCATATTGTAAGTTGATGATTTTAGGTGGATTGGTTGTTAGAGTGACTGAGCTGACTACTTTTCATCTAGCTAGAAAAGTAGGCTTTTTGCCAGTACTGGTTTTGAGTGAAATAGTTTTCTCCAACTGCAAAAGAGGATATGGAATCCAGAAATCTTGTTAATTGCTTGAAGAAGCCCTAGTCTCAACTACTTAGCCACTACTCCTCCCAGATAATTTTCTTCATGGTTTTGGTAATGAAAGCATAATTTTCTAAAATTGCTTAAATCATGTTATAATTGATTACATGCTTAGGTGTTATCTAAAATCATATCTGGATTGTAATATTTTTAAAGGAACTGTAAGAAGTAATCAACCTTTGTATCTTAAGAATTTTCTTTTTTTAATTACACTTTGCTTCATGATGATTTCATGAGTAAAACAACTGTGATGTGTTGGGGAGGGGCTGAATTGTGTGGTGTTTGGTTTCTTTTTTCTTTGTTTTTCCTTTTTTTCTAATTTTGTTTCTATTTTTTTGCTTTTTCTTGTTTTCCTTTCTTAGAGAAGTTTGTTATAGAAGTTGAGAGTCTTGTTTGTAATTCTGCAGTTTGTCCTTTTAAGTAAGGGCAAGTGTTTATATCTGAGCATTCAAAATTTAAAATACTAGTTGTTTTTTGTTGTACTCTTTAGGTGGCACAGGTATGGGCCATCTACAGATGGGAATGCAACGCACGCCTAGTCTGGATCCTTCTTTTGGTCAAGCCCCAGTGGAGCAATCTGTGTAAGTATTATTTTATTCATATTCTTTGTATTTTGTCTGTATTGGCACACTTTTCATGCTGGAAGTATTTTGCTGACAAATGGATATGCCTTGAAAGTAAAGTATGTTAAAGATAATTCTTCAAACTTTCAATGAAGAATTTGTATCTAAACATTATTCAGTGAAATAATGTTTTTCTATGGATTTATGCAAATGTTTGAGTCGATGAAGTGCCAGGCTGTGGAAAACAGCAGCTCTTAAATATTTCAGGCAGGGTTTTAATTTTTTTTTTTTTTTTCATTTTTTTGACTGTTTTAACTTTTTAACAACTCTCTATCCCACCTCCCTTCCGCATCTCCCCTTCTGGATCCTGTGATGTTTTGCTTTTATATGTGTTTTTTCTAATCCAGAAGTAGCATAGGACAGAGGAATTCAGGAGATGGACAATTAAGCACGAGACTGTTTTCTGAAGAAAAAACAAAACCTTCCAAAGAGGCAACGTTATCTTATCAACAAGAATTACAGCAGCAGGTACTGAGCAATAAAGCATCTGATGCTTTCTTCTTTTACCATTTAACATACAATAGTTGTAACTCTAGTACTCTTTCAAACATATTTTACTTTACAAGTAAAAAGCTTTTTTAAATTCTCTCACTTCATCACTTTCCCCCATTCCCTAATGTTTACTTGCAGCGTCTTGCCTCTTTTCAGCTTCCTTTTTGATAGACTAGGCAAATTTCTTGAGTCTCTTGTCTTTCAGTAGGCATCCTGGTTCCCTCTGATCGTAGTTTTTTCTAGCAGCTGCACCTAACAGGAGTTTTTATTCATAAAATGTATTCAACCATGATAATATGTGTTATTTCAGAAGAGATTTTGCTAGAATCTAGTTCAGTGGCACTGACATTTTCTTACTCTTCTTTCTGTATTTGTTCAGTGGAGGTTAATAATTACTATAAAAATATTCTCATTCTAATAGGTGTAAAGAAGAGGCTTCCAATTAAACTGAAATTAAGAACAGAAACGTAGGAATAGTGTCTGATATTGTACTTATGTTCTCTGAAAGTGTTTTTTCACTATAGTCTTTACTTATACTTCCGTAGAAGTAAACTTTATCTTGCCATGTGAGAGGCTGCACAATTTGACATAAAGGTCTGAAAAATGTTGTACAGTACAGTCTTTCAAAGTTACTATGCTGCTTATGGTTGAAAGCAAACAGAGGCTATTCTGCTTTTTTTCCTGTAGACAAACCTGTCTGACCATTTTTGTTAACAGTTGAAGGGACTAGATGGGTTTTTGTGTTGACTTATTTTATCTCTTTGAAGATAAGAATATTTAATAAGGAGAAGTATTTATCTAATGCACAGAAAAAACAAACTTAAGGAAAACACAGCTACCTGCATAGTGGCTAATGTTTTAAAAGTTTTAAACAGAAATTGGATTTTTTTAACAGCTGCTCTCTTCATAAATGCTACATGAAGTTATTAGAAGACACTTAAATTTAACCTGATTTTGAAGAAAAGGAAGGACAAACCGTATGAACAGTTCTATGTTATTTGCATACATCATCATGTATTACTGCAGAAAACTATTCTATGAATGGTTAGGGTTTTGTAACATTCTATTAAATCATTCATTGTTAGGAGTCTTTATCTTATGTCATCTCTAGTCTAAGTCTTGGTTAAACAAAACATCTCAAGTTGAGAAGCAGCTGCGGTAGTATTGTAGGATTTTGCCTATTTAATTTCCAGGCAATCTTTTTATCAAAGATCCAAAGTTATGGGAGTTTTGATTTGTTGCAAGTGTCAGTTATGAATTTTTCTGAAACCTTGAAGTCTTTTAATGTGTACCTGTATGTTTTCCTGTGATTATGCACAACTGGACGTGCATGTTTCAACAATATTCAATATGCTGCTGCAGTATAGGCAGTGAAATATTTGCAGTTTGCTTGATATAGATGGGGGACTGAATAATTATAGCTCTCAGTTTGCTCTGTTAACTTTCAATTAAAATTTATTGATTGCTCAGTATTATTGATTACTCAGTATATCAATATATTGATATTTTTATGTAATTGACTTTGGTTTGTTTTTAGATAAGAGAGAGGGAGGAACGACGCAGACAAGAGAAAGAGGAGAAGGAACGCTATGAAGCCAAGTTAGAAGCAGAAATGAGGAATTACAATCCCTGGGGAAAAGGTGGTGGTGGTGCCCCTCTCAGAGATCCAAAAGGAAATCTGATAAGTATGTTTGCCAAAATTGTGGCTTGTATCTTCAATACTGATATTTTCTTGCTCTTACAAAGGCTCTATTCAGATACGTTGTTCCTTGTTTTCCAACACTGATAGCCCTTTATAGACAAATAGATGTACTTGCTTCAAGCAGATGCACTCTAGGAATACTTCAGTGAGTAATTATTTTGATTTCTGTGGAATCATTCAAAGAGTACAATTTGAGCAAAATGGGAAACACGGGATGTGTCAGCTACAGTTAAGGACATGATGCAATAGTAAAGGAAGGAGGAAAACAAGCTGTTAGAATCATCTGCAGTACAAATATGCTCAAGTCTGTTTTGGAGACTTTTATTTAAACATTGTTCAGTAACAAGTTTGGTTTTTTTTTTTTTTAATTTTCTTTTTTTAAAGTATCTCCTAGGCTTAGAAATCTCTACTTGTGATATGGAAAATGGAAGCATGCTTGAATAAGTATAGAAAGTTAAGTGGAATATTTAAAGTTACCCAAGTAACACTGCTGGCAAACAGCTGTATAAATAGCAGTCAGTAGTAATGCTTTTCAAAGCTTATTCTTTTCCAAATGTTGTTTCATACAAGATGAGAGCAGTGAGCTGAGAGATAGCTGTGATCCAGGCAAGTTGTTCATCCACCTCTCTAGTACATCAGAGATAGATGTAAGATTAAAACTCAAATTCCCGATCCTGGTTCTTAGTGAGTCCTTCAGGAATATTTTATCTAAAATAAATTTAGTAGGCAGGCACAATTAGATTTTTATATTTCAAGATCTTGGCCTGTGCTAGTTCTCTTAATTATTGCCTTTAGAATCTGAGTGAGTGCGTCTTGCAGTTTTATAACTATTGATTTTTACAGTGAAATAAATTGATTTTCTTGCTATTTTAATATAATGTTGAATTCTGGTTAGATTTAAAAAATGTCTCCGGGTAATACAAGAATCTTTAAAGCAAGGAGCACTTATTGGATAACAGTTTATACATAAGTAATTGTCATTTCAGTGTTATGATACCTGAGTGACATACAGTTAAATTCATAGTGTAGTTTGAGGGAAGGAAATAGAGTTGTCATGGTTTAAGCCCAGTCAGCTCTGCAGTTGCTCTCTCACTTCCCCTCCCTTCTTCCCTCTTGCTCCCAGTAGGATGGAGAAGAGAAACAAAAGAATGTAACTCCCACAGGTTGAGATAAGAGCAGTCCAGTAATTAAGGTATAACACAAACCACTGCTGCTACCACCAATAATAATAATGATAAGGAAAATAAAAAGGGAAGAGAATACAACGGCTCACCACCTACTAACTGATACCCAGCCCAACCTGAGCAGTGATCTAACCCTTCTGGGTAACTGCCCCCAGTTTATATAGTGGGCATGATGTACTGTGGTATGGAATACCTCTGTGGTCAGTTTGGGTCAGGTGTCCTGTCTCTACTTCCTCCAGGCTTCCTGTCCTCCCTGGCAGAGCATGAGACTCAAAGTCCTTGGTCAAACCAAACGTTTTAAGCCATAACTAAAAACATTGGTGTTATCAGCACTGTTCCCAGGCTGAAGGTCAAAACCACACCACTACACCAGCTACTAAGAAAGAGAAAAATGACTGCTACTGCTGAACCCAGGACAAGAATTTAAATGTTTTTTAAGGTCTGTGTGCCCAAATTATAAGTTTAGAATCTTCTGTTGAGGATCCAAGCTTGTGCTTATCCCCAGAGCAAATAGAGGTGTTCATAATGCCTAGCTTTAGGCACTGCATTTAAGTGTCTGGCTTCTCTAGACTTTACAATGGTGTGAGTAGAGTGGGTCAGAGGAAAATGTAGGAATCTCATATTTGCCTGAGCTGTTCGTATTCCTGCATTTTCTAAGAAGCTTATCTTCATCCATAAATGAGGAACCAAGAGAAAGAAGTTTCTTAACCTGTTTTCCTGAATTACATATGTAAAATTATTCTTTTTTCACTACAGTTTAGCAGCATAATGGTTAAACTATGAGTCAAATGTCATGAAACGTATCATGCTCTCTACTCTGTCTCTCTCTTTATGTACTTATCTTGAAAATGTCTGTAAGCAGCATTTGTGACTCAGATGTATGCAAAGGCTGCTCTATAGAGAGAGATGTTATTTAAAGTTCTTGGAATTTGTGTGCTTAAATGACTACAGTAATTCATAGAATCATATAATAGTTAGGGTTTGAAAGTAGTTCCAACACCCCTGCCATGGGCAGGGAAACCTCCCACTAAACCATACCACCCAAGGCTTTGTCCAACCCAGCCTTGAACACTGCCAAGTGATGGAGCATTCACAACTTCCCTGGGCAGACCATTCCAGTGCCTCACCAACCTTACAGTAAAGAATTTTTTCCTCAGATCCAATCTAAACTTCTCCTGTTTAAGTTTGAACCGTTACCCCTTGTCCTATCACTACAGTCCCTCATGAAGGGTCCCTCCCCAGCATCCCTATAGGCCCCCTTCAGATACTGGAAGGCTGCTAGGATGTCTCCATGCAGCTTTCCCTTCTCCAGGCTGAACAGCCCCAACTTTCTCATCCTGTCTTCATACAGGAGGTGCTCCAGTCCCCTGATCATCCTCG
>JASSUY010009156.1:0-32089 GCA_032466535.1 Forpus xanthops | reverse complement strand
TGTTTTTAAAAAAAAAAAAAAAAACCAAAAAAAAACCAACCAAAAAAAAAAAACCAACAACCCACACCCTTGCTTTATGTTTCTGTTACCTTTTTTTTTTTTTGCTTAAATTGAAATCTCCAGTCAGTTTAGAGACCTGCTTATTTGCTTTTTGTAATTTTTACTCCCTTGAGTTTCTGAGAATTGAATTTAAAAACCCAACCAAAGCCCTCCTTCCAGACTGAATGCTATGTAGAGTTTTAAAAGTATGAAGATGCCATTTGTTTCCCCAGAGAGAATAGCTGTACCTATTGTGTGCACTTGCATACAAATGGATGTAGATTGGTTCAGTTTGTGATGCGTAATCAGCAAATTGATTCTGTCTGATTTTAACCTTTAGAAAAACAAAATGACCTTGAGGGGAAGAAAGCTGTTTGATTAGATTATCTGTGGATGTGAGGCAGGGAATTCATGAATGATAGAGGGAACTTTAAAATAAAAGGTGGGGGAAGGAAGGAAAGAAAAATGATGAACGAAGCCTGTTAAACTGCTGAGCTCTCTTTTTCTCCAGTGCATTCAGCTCGATGAATTAATGAGATTAAGTCACATCGACCGTTATCGCTGGGTGGATTGAACAAAGGGAGTATCAGTAGTAGCTTGCATAGCCAAGTTAAGCACTTGCAGGCTAGCTACAATGGTGTGCTATTTCCTGACTTGATAGCTGTCACAGATTTAATCATTTTTTTGTAATATATGTAAGCCTATCTTACAGTTAAAAAGGTATAGTGAAGAAAAATCTCTTTTCTAATATGAGAAAACACCTGTAATGACTGATAAAAGCATACAAAATTCAGCATGTACTCTACTTTTGGCATTTACCTCTTTGTCAGAACCTTCTAGAAATTTTGTCTTTGTGTAAACAGGAAGAGGTCAAATACACTAAGGGACAACTTTTACTTTTCAAAATTTCTCAAGTTTCTCCTTGATGTCCCATTATGAAATTAAATGGATCTGCCAGTTCCCCCAAACCATTTCAGGAGTTTGCAAGTCTGCTCCTGCTAACCATGACCAAGTTCAATGTTTTATTCTGTGCCTTCTGCATTTCTTCTGAGCCTCTTCTTTTTTCCTTGTTTTTTTTTTTCTTTTTTCTGCTGTGTTATTTTTATTTTTCAGCTTAATTCTTTGCCACACAGATTATTCCTCCAGCTAATTCTTGATGTCTTCCATTAATTCTGATATGCTGTATTTCAAGGATTAATCTCTTCTGGTCTGTAACCATGGCATTTTCATACATCATGTACTTTTCTCCCTCCCTTTGTAGGGCTTCTGAGTCCTCCTTACTCTAGTCCTTTCATGCCAATGGATTCTAAATCAGTAACTTATTCCTTATTAATTCTTAAGTGGCTTCTTCTGTTTTGATCTGCACAAATGTGGCCCTATGAATCAGGCCTGAGAGATTTCCTTGAGTAAAGGGGAAGGGCCAGTTACTTGGTTTGTAAGAGTCTTGTTTTAGCCACAAAAACACAACAAAATACTATGGGTCAAGGTTTTGTGTGTGTGTGTGTTCTTATAAATATGAACATACTGTCAGTTCAAATTAAGCTAATGGCTTGGACTAAAAGAATTGTAGCTAAACTTACAGAACCACTATCACTGTTTTCTTTCTCTGCTTAATACAAAGTTGCAAAGTTGTTGAACATGCCTATGTGACATATACAGCATCTGAAGATACGTGTTTTAACTTATAGATCTCTAATATTACCCTTTGAGAAAAGTGTCATAAATGTGGTAAAAGATGCTGAGAGCAATGCATTCTTATCTGAATCAGAGACCAAGCGTGCTGTTCCCCAAAACGTAAGTTTGTTCTGTGTCAATATTTTTACAAAATGGAAAAGCCTCCCTGGGAACTGTTTTGGAAGTCGGGAGACCAGGACGCAGAATCTTGCTTGAGTTAAGGATGTTGGTATGATGAGATCCAAATTTGACTCAAAATCCTATTTCCTTTTTTCTGGAGATTAGTTCTATTCCTGCATGCTTGTTTGATTTCTCTAGTGGACAACTTGCATCTAAGATCAGGAGTAATTAATCTTGAGTTTTCCAAGCAATTTTTAAGGAATACAGTGTAATATGTCTCATTTCTGTAGATGCTTTAATTTTTTGAGGAAATGAGGGTGTATAGCTGGTTGTGGTAGTTCTTTCTGTGGAATGAAAGTGTTGATCCCTACTACTTGGGTATCAGAGAGCTAATATAACCTCTTTGACTGAGAAAGACTGCCCTCTTTTGGGTATAATTAGAACTGGCTTAGATGTCAAGACTGCAGTACAAGGACCTGCTTTGTAGGTGGTGATGAATTTTCACGGGTCGCTGCGGTGGGACACCATATTGTGATCAAATTCTGTGTAGCTGTGGATTTTCTGTGACAGCAATAAATGACATTTTCAGTAGGGTTTAAAATTAGTTTCATTAAAGTTTTAAATATATGCAGATTTTACTGTAGTGATCTATACGGCCTATGTGTATATATAATGTCTGTACTTTTAAAAAAAAGTATTACGGAAATGTGAGGTTTCCATAATTAGGATAATTTTCCATTCCTGTGTAATATGTCTGTCCATAACTAGCTTATTTTTTGTTATTATTCTATTAGTTCAGAGTTTTTTCTTGTTAAATATAGACTGATTTTTTTGTTACCTTTTCTGTTTTTAAAGCCCTCTTTTCATTGTTTTTTGACTCTTGCTATAACCAACAGAGTACAAATAGCTTTGCTCTTCAACATCAAAAATTGACAAAGGTAATTACAGTTTCAGTTTTTGACAAGCCAAATACCTAGGGCTTCAAAAAAGTCCAAGAAAGAAGCAGTGAAGTTTCAGTCCTGTGTTCAGTTTTCACAAATATATACTGTAATCTGTAATCATCTGAATGACATTTGAAGTCCTACATTGAATGGATTGATTGCAATTCACTCCTGAAGGAGCAGTGTTCAAATCCCATACGAAAGGCCAAGAATTTGGCCTGGAATCACTAGCTTCCAGTTCAGAGCCTCACAGTGAAATGTTTGTGGTTCTGCAGGGTCACAAAGATATCAGTTCAATTAAAGTAGACAGACCTTTGCTGTGCTTAACAAGGCTAGTGGAAAAAAAGCCCTGTGTTTTTTACTTTAAGGTAGCACAGTATTAACTCATGCTAGTGTTTAGAGCCTGGGTAACTCGAATGAATTTTCAGTAAATTTCAATGTGATTGTTTATAATGCAGTAATGTTTTAAAGACTTGGTCATGGAACAAGATCATGCTGTGCTAAGAGCTTGCACAGCATGTTTTTACTCCAAGGATCATTTAGTCTAGGCATAAGATGGGATAAATTGGTGGATATAGGCAACATATTGGCACAATGCTACAGCACTGGTCAGCAGGACAGACAACAGTATTCCTGATCTCTTTCACATCTGAATAGATTGTCATATGCATCCTGACATAATATTTTGAGTTAAAAATGCTTGTATGTTATGTGTAGCATGTCATATGATGTTACTGGAATAATTTGAGTTGTACTGATGGTGCAGACTACACACAGAAAATGTAGTTACCACCTTGCAAAATTATGTGTACTTTACTACCTTATTAGATAAAGCTGCCCCTTGGCAGCCTTTCCCATCTTCTTTGTTTTATTAATGAGTAGTTTTGCCTTGCATTTTGAAACAGGCCATTCCTCTTCTGGCAGACTATGCTTTCTGGGGATGCTAATGCTGCTTGTGTATGAGATTAGTGATGACTCTCAACATGGGAAAGATGTGTAAGTAATTTATGAATTAAAGCCTTTTATAGGCTATTGAACAAACATATCCAACTGTAGTAGAATGAGATTATCCAGTTATGTATGTTTAGAAGAAGTTACTTTCTTTGTAACTTGCATTCGTGGAGATAGTCAAACCCGGCATCTTGTTCACCAAAAAATGATGAGAAAAAGGAAATTCTATTGGGCTGTTTATGGTTTTCTTTTCTGTTTAACCCTTTTACCTTTTAGAGCTTCTATTTCATTTTGATAGTGGACATGCTAATGAAGTGTAAAAAATTTTGATATGCTTCAGCATAGCAAGTTTGTAGTTGCGTGACACATCTCTGGGATATTTGAGTTACTTCTCTGATTCTGAGGACAAGATTCAAGACTGTGTGTGAAATATAGTTCCTTTCAGAGTTACTGGACAAACACGTATAGACTTCAGTAGGTCCAAGTCTGTCTGCATACTTGCTTTAGGACTTCATTTATGATAATTAAATTTGGTTATTTTCAAAGAAAATACATAAACCTCACCTAAGTAATAAAGCATTTTGTATTTGACTTTGTGAAATCAGAATGGTTGAAACAAAATCAGGACTGGAGGCAGTATAGCAAAAATGTAACTCAGTTGGGGATACTTCTGCCTTTAATTTTGAAGAGTTTCTCAGAAAATAAAAGCTTAGAAATGTTGCTGCCTAAATTAGACAGGTTTCTTGGGGAGTTTTTCAAAGACATAACCCGTGCCAAAATCTATTTTCTGAATAGCTTATAGTAAGTAGGTAGATTGGTGTCATCTTGTACAGAACATGTATGTAATCCAAGAATTGCTGTACAACAGTTTCATTTTCTCTGGGGTTTCTTTTTGTTTGGTTGGTTGTTTTTTATTTTTTATTTTTTTTTTTGCTTGGATTATTAACAAGATGAGGCTGAGTAAGAAAACAACTGTATGACTTTATTGGAAGCTTGCTAATGATTGATTTTTCTGCCCTTTAATGCAATTACTATGTTAAGTGTTGGCTGGCAGAAAAATGGAAGGAATCCGTGTATTATATTTTTAATGATTTTTCTCGTATCCTTCCTCTAGGGTAAAATTGCATTTAGAGTGTATTTTGTGCAGTTCCCACTTTTAGTCTCAAAAAGAAGTTTAAACACCAGTCTGATACATAAGATTTTGAGTTTATTTTGATGCCATACAACCACAAGGGTGTTGCTTCTTTACATTTGGAGGCATTTCCCTTGACTTCCAGTGCAGCTCTCAGTCCTTCATAGTCAACTCTGAGATCTGAATGCTGCAGTGCTGCTCATTTAGGATGTCAGTGTGAAAGCTAAGAAAGTTACAGACTGAGGGCTTTATTGCTGGTACCCATTTCTTAACAGGAGCTGGACTCAATCACAATTGATTCACATTTTCTTGCTTAGCGTCATCAAGATGCTGTTGTATATCAAATGGATTTTAATGGGAGAAAGTCTTAGCTGTGTTTGGGATTTAGTTTCATATTTTTTTCTGCCCACTATTTTCACCACTGATATTTCTTCACTTTCCTCTTGTGCTGTTGAATTCTTTCACTTCTATTGATCTCTCTTCCATCTCAGAACTCCAGATTGCTTTCTTGTCCGTACCATTTGTTTCCACATTGCCTTTTCCTTGTGATACACTAAATTATTTTATCCTGTGTAAAAGTCAAGACAGTTGTTTGTCTGCTGTGGAGTTCCTTTCCTTTGCTGCCAATATATCTCGTTGAACTGAGTTGCTGATTCTTACTGTATGTTGTGTCACTCCACTTTTTACTATTTTCTGTCTGAAAAGCTTTCTTGTTAATGTTTGAGATCATCTGTAATTACTGTGATGTTTGTTGTAGGACCACTATCAAGCTGATGTCTTCCTTTTCTCAGCTCTTGAAGCAGTCCAGATCAGCCCTGTCCTTTCTCCTATATTTTGTTTTGGCCACAGTGATTACCAAATGTTGCTTTAGCTAAGTTATCGCATTCTCTGTTAAAGTACCTGGAGGCCTCCAAAAAGTTTGGAAGAGTAGTTAAAAGTAGTTGATAATAGCAAACTTCTAGCAGGATAGTGTTGAGTCTCTGAGATGCAAGAAAGGTAGAAAGAGAGGAGATGATGCAGTATGTGGAGAAAGCACTGTGCTGGATTGCTTAATTTACCAGTGCACTTCAAGTACAATGTGCAAGAAGTGATGAGTTCTGTAAAATCATCCTTGTAGTAAGAGTTACTGTTTCCAGAAAAAGACTTTCAAGTGGGAATATTCCAAAACTTGACCAGTTAGGTATCTGTTGTGTTCTTGCAGCTGTTGAGTTCTGGGCATTTCAACCCTTGCATAAAATCAAAGCATTCTTGTCCATATGTCATGAAAGAGACTTAGGGACCTGATCTTTTTTTCTTTTATCTTGGCCAGCGCTAAGCCTTCACAAGTTAGGGACATAGCAAAACAGTCCTGAGTGTGTCCTGATATGTCCTTAATGCTCCTTGCTATTCAGCTCTAGCAGTCTCGCTCTCCGCTCTCTCTGTTCTGTTGCTCAGAGGGATCTGCAGTGCCAACACGGCACAAGCTCTCCTTAGTTCTTACTAAAAAAAAAAAAAAAAAAAAAAAGATAACGAAATAAGTGAATTGTCCAGCATAAAGCAGAGGAACAGGCAGCTTCCCTGTTGCTGGCAGTAAAGGAGTAAAGGCAGCGACACTCTTTCCTTCCCGGTGTGTCTCTCCACCACCAACTCCCCCCATTCTTCCCCTATCCTATTAGCCCACATTCTCTTCCTGCCCAGACCTCCAATGCTGCTTAATCTCATTTACAGGGGCTGCTGCCAGATCTGCTGGCAGCTGCAGTTTCTTGGCCGCTGTTTTCGGTGAGCAAGCCGAGAGCGCCGAGCAGCAGCAGCAGGAGGAAGGCTGCTGCTGTGTGGCAGAGAGGCAGCAACAGCAGCGGCAGCAGCACCTTTGACGTGCCCGTCCCCCACGTGACGGCCACTCCATTGCGGGGAGGGAGCTGAGCTGAGCCGCCGCTGCTCCGGCAGAGCAAGGGGGAGCCGCAGCCTCGGCGGCGGCACCGTCAGCAGCGCCTCCGCCCGCAGTGCGTGTGTGCGTGTGTGTGTGTGATGAGCGATCGCCGCGTCCCTCCGCCCGCTGCCGGCTGACACGGACCGCGCGGGGCGCGCCAAGAGCAGCAGAAGGAGGCACGGAGCCGCGGCCACTGCGCAGTGACCTTGGCCCAGGAGGTAAACGAGCCACCCCTCTGCGCCCCGTGCCGCCCGCCTGGGGAGGCCGGGGCGCTGCCGACAGCAGTCCCGGGCGGCGCTGCCGCTGTCCGCGGTGCTGAAGCCGCGGGTGCCGCGCCGGGCTCCCGACGGGTTTCGCCGGTCGTTTGGTGTCGAAAGGCACCAACGGACGGGCACTGCAGGGGCAGGGCAGGAAGGGCCGGCACTGTGGACGGTGTGCAGTGGAGCCCGCACGGGAGAGGTCTGGGGGCATGGGAGGGCTTTGGACCTGAGTGGAGTAGAGCTTATCTCTCCGGGCTCTCCGCAACCTCCGGTGTGGTCTGTAGATGGAGCACATTCTTACACCTGCATGCAAAGCCGGAGCTACTGCATGATCTGATTTCTTGCTTAGTGCTGCTCCCGTGTGACCGGGGGGAGGGCGGGGAGAAGACGGGGTTGGCGGCAGAGCCGGCGTTTTGCTGTGAAGTACGACGAAACTAGGTGAAAGCAACCTGAAAGGTTTTCTGGCTTGCTTCTTCCTTGCGCCCCATCACCTGCTTCCCTCCCCTGGTATATGTGTGAGAGCATGCACGTGCTGGAGAATTAAAAATAAGTTTAAAGCGTCTGGTTTGCTTTTTGTGCGTTTGAGGGTTGTGAAAGTTGCTATGACCTGAACCCTGAGAAGAAAGAGCTGCCGGATGCAGTGGTGGGCCGAGCCAGCCCTCTCAAAACTCTTGTGGTCTGAAGGGTGTCCTTTGGAGAAGCCTGGTCAAGGGAGGGAGGAGTGCTTTGTGAGGAGGTGTCTTCACAATGGGGTGGTTTGTGGTATGTTAGGGAGCCTTTTGGAGTGACAATTCATTAGTGTCGAAATTAGATTAACATACTGCATTCATTATTTACAGGCAAAAGAGAGTAGAGACAGTAAATAGTGAATTAGCAGTTTTGCCCCAATGTAAATATCTGTTGGAATAAGAGCGTATGCCAGTTCTGGTAATATATTGCTAGAAAGTCAGGTCCATTAATCATCAGGGAAGGAAAGGGACCTGAAGTGATGTTTCACTGAAATCACTTTTACCTTTTACAGTGTGACATTCAAAAGAGGATCAAACTTGTGGGACATGGCACAAGGAAATAATTATGGGCAAAGCAGCAATGGGGTGGCTGATGAATCCCCAAACATGTTGGTGTACAGAAAGGTAAGCCTTTGTGTTTTGAAAGCTTGAGAAAGGGCCTTCAGGAAATGGTGAAATCATGGGCTCTTTTGCCTAGCAAGTGAGGACATAATTTTTGTTGTTTCTCTTCAATTTAATGAATAGATGCTGCTGCTGTGCTCTGTTGAATGGAGCAGCCTGATTTCAGAAAGTGATCACCTGCCACTATCTGGAGTATTTTATGTCTACTGACATTTGTTCTGCCTTAACACAGATTAAATGACATGTGCAAAGTAGATCTGTATCCCAGGTACTACTAAATTACTCCTATTTTAAGAAATGGCTGGGTCAGGTTTTTTTAAATGGTAAAATACGTGTGTGACAGAAGCAGCTGGTTTTCAACCAACTGTATGTGATGTAGTTCATTCATTTTCTGCATTGATACACATGATATGTTACGGTAGTGATCTGCCAGAGACTGAAACATGTTCTATGTTCAAGTGTTCACTTGTAAAATGTATTTCTAAAATTAATTTCTATATCCTAAAGCTAAACATTAACTGTATAATATAATATTTCATATTTCTGTGTCTAGGCAAAGATTTTCAGAGTGCAGGGAAGTCAGAACCATTAATATATTTCATATGATGGGAAAAACTGATTAAAGATATTAGTTACCTGCAATTGCTACAACTTAAAACAAGCACATGCACTCCAGGGATCCTCCCTGGGAAGGATTTCTAATGTAGTTGTTCTAATACCATCAATATATGAATTTCCAGACATTGAACTCCAGTAGTGGGGCTTATTTGGCCACTGTGCTTTCATTTAAGTGACAGTAAATGCTTGGGATTTTTGAGATACGTCTATACCTTTATATTTTTATAAAGCTTCAATTGCGTTCATCAAAAAAGAATTAAATAAATTATAATAATGGAGAAAACCAAAATTTGCTTTCACAAACTTGAATATGTAATTAAGCAACTATTTATTTGTAGAATGTGGTGCTTTCTAACCTATTCGTGGTTGTTTTTAATCATGTGTGAAAAATCAATATTTTTACTTTGTTAGAGGCATTGACTTTTCCTTTTGCAAGTTAACTGTAGTAGAAAGCACTTGATATACACTGAGTTTAGTCTTTGAGGTGAACAAAGGTATCATCGGTAATTAATGATATGTTCTTTTCCCAGAAATTAAAAAATATTCTCAAATTGAAGTCTGATGCATTCTTTATCTTCCTATTTTCAAGTAAGTTACTGGTTTCAGTTAGTTGGTTGCATTTGCAAGTTTGGAAAGATTAGGCTCTTTTTACATATGTGAATGTATTTATAAATTTAACCTTAGTTACATATCTATGTAAGAATGCACTTCTATAAAAATACAGGATTACCTTGCCATTAGCACCATAGGTTTGTTTCAAAATGCAATTGTATGCATGAATTTATATGTGAAAACATGCTGCATGCATTAAAAACAATATACCAAAGCTCTTACTGTTTTTCACAGGTTTTTGATCTTTCTGAACAGAGTATTTGTGCATTTGTTGTGTAATTCCACTCTGAAATCAGCTTATTTAGTATACAGAGGGGGAGCACAGAAACTGATTCTCTTCTCCCATCATGATTTTGCCTTGGGAACTGGTCAAGCTTGTGACCTGTTATACTTAGAGTGACCTTATGGCAAAATCTGGCATTGTCCCTGAGCAGCTTCCAGGTTGAAATTAAACTGTTAAGGCAAGTGATGAGAATCCTAGTGATACAGGCGAATTTTGAAAATGGGGAGCTGAGTAGGGCACAAAACATCAGGTATACGCTCAACTGTTCATAGTGGTTGTCTGTGAGAAAGGGATGATACCGGTCTATGTCTTCCAGTGTAACAGTAGTCCTTCCCTTGTTGCTGCTAAAGTGCAGGTGGTGCGCTGAATATTAAACTTCTGAAGAACACTGACCTTTTACAGCATTACCTGCAATATTTAATTTTGTACATGTCAACTTATCTTTGTAGTGCAGTGAATCAAAAGATCATTTCAGATTGTACACACTGATGTTAGAGCAGACTAGTCCTTCGTTGGCAGTTTTCAAGGAATAGGCACCAAAATACTAACTTTTAAAGAAGTTATAAAATTACCTGCCTTTTATGTGGCATGATATTGTTGTAATCAAATGTCTTCTAATTTTTGTGTCTGAAATGCGGGAGGAGGATAGGTGGAAATAATCTTACTTCAGAATATATAATCTCTGAATATAATTCTTTAATAGCAACAACTAAATCACAGGAATCCTTGTAGTACATTTGAAAACACAATACTCCTTTGTCTATTATTGTGTTGGAAATGAAAGCACTGTGCAGAGTGAACAAAGACCTAGAGTTTCCAGCTTCATGAAGGACTTTTTATTTTCTTTTTTTCCCGAACTGGAAAAGTATTAATAGTTGTTAGACAAAATGCAAATGTGCTATTGGCTGGCTTCAGAAGGAATCTGAATTTGAAGTCCTGTATTTTGAGTAATGCTGTGGAAATCCACAGATGCAGAAATGCTTTCTTCCAATAGTTTATACAACATCAACACCTGGAATAGCACACATTTTGATACATGTACCTGCAAGGAATATATGGAACAGTTCTTAGTACTTGTGTTAACGAAGAACTGAAACTTGGCCATGTTGAGTGAAGTTAATTGCTTCGGTAATAAAGCACAATTTTGTAATCTGGCAATTCTGCTACTCTGTCTAACTTTCAGATATAATCTGAACTGAGTATGTTCTAAACTACGTGGAGTTGCAGCTCTGGCTTACCTGAATCCTGATTCTGTCAGGAGCATTTTAGAATAAATTTTGCATGGAATGAATTTTTGGTATTTAAAAATGCAGTACTTAAGGCTTGGCTCACTATTACACTGTGAGTAAATTTCAAACTCCTCAAAAAAAGGCAGCTTTTCTGTTTACTAAAATACATTTGATTTGTGATTAGTTGCTTATTTGAAGAGTTAAAGAGAGATAGATTATTGAATCGTTATCTAGAGTAATACAGACTGTAGATAGCTGCTTTTTCTCATAGTTTGTATTCGTAGGCAAAGAAGGGTGTCATTGCATTTTGCTTTCAGATATGGCTTTTTGGTTTTTGTTTCTTTTTTTTTTTGTTTGTTTTAATCAGCATAAATTAATTAAATATTCAGTGAATACCTACCTTTAGAATTACTTATTTGAAGCTGTGATAGAAAGACACCAGTATAGATAAATATATCCTTATATCAGTTTTTGCACTGCCTTTTAAGATGCTTGTGTCAGTGTTTTTATGCCTTGGGGGATAGTTTTTATTTTAGTAGAATGTCAGATGCATTATTCTTTTTGGCTATCAGCCTAATTATAAAGTAATGACATGTGACACATCATTGGTACTGACATACCTTAGAAAAAGTCCTGAATTTTTCTGCTAGTAGCCTGAAGCAAGCATGAAAAAATGTACCCCCTCTGCTCTTACTTCCTCTCTAAGAGTCCATTCCAGTCAGCAATTAAAAGAGATAAGACACTGGAATCTGTAGTGTTTTAACATCACAAGTTGTTCACAGAAATCTCAGATTTCAACAACGCTAACATGTATTGCTGTAAGCTAGGTCTTAAAGTAGAAACTTGAGATGTAATATATAGCCAATGTTGTGCAGGTTTTCAGAGCCTAACCTTTATTTTTTTCTTTCAATCAAATGCATGGCTCAAATAATTAAAAGAATAAGACTTGTCTTTTGAGGAGTGTCCATTTTAGACCTACAGCTGGTCCTGATAAACATTTGCCTTTCTTGTTTGTGCTTTGCTTACTTTTTTAGTCAAACATGCTGCAAGGATTAGGAGTTACTATTTGTCAGTTTAATGATTACTGTATTGCTATCTGAACTAGCTTCATTTAAGAGATGATAGCTTTATTTTCTAGCAATAAAATTAGCCTTGTCTAAATAGTAATATTGTGTGCTGAGACTTTAATTCTCTACCTTCCTCACTGCCCTGAGTGTTAAAGTAGCTTTTGCCAAAGCTGAACAGAATTACTAATATTTGGGGCTTTCAGTGCTGTAATGAAGGTAATAAGGTGTTTTCTCTGTTCTTGTGACAATTGTTGAAGGTTATATATGCCAGTAATCATGTATAGCAAGGGCTGAACTTGTAATCTCAAGCTTCTTTGTTTCCTGTGATCTGATATTCTTCATAGAATTTATGTCTCCAAAGCATGATTCTTGCAAATGTTGTTGTAAAGGAACAATAGCCATGCAGTGACAGCATTTGAAAAAATAGTGACCACCACCTTCTAATGACCTTCTCTCCTCAGCTTGTACCAGACTACTTCCAGTGTAGTGTGCAGGTAATACTGTGTTCTTATGTGGCTTTTATCAACTGCTCCCTTAAAAATGATTGTGTGAAGAAAGTGGTATTGCAGATAACTATTCCTTAGAGCCTGTGAGACTAGAAAGGGCGTGATAGGTAGGATTTTTTCAGAGTTCTGTCACTCACTTTGGTAAGAGATGAATTAGTCTGACACTATGCATTTCAGAATATGGCAGCACATCCTAATGAGGCATCTTGCTTCCAGTGCAAAATACAGAGTTTGTTACTAAATTGCAAACGCCAGGGTACTCTGAGGTTCTAGAGATAAGTGTTTTTTGTTTTTAATTAAACTACTGTATACCTCTATATTATGCAGTTTCTTCTTAGAATAAGAGTGGGACTGGGCTGAGTTTTGGATGCTAGTCTTGATTTTATTCCAACACTCACTATTATAGAATTGACAGAGAAAGGTCCGTGTGTCTGGATCTTGGGAATTCCAGCTGTAGGAAGAACAAAATTTACCTCTCTATCCAGTACAAAGAAAGGCTGAGGGAATTGCAATTGTTTTACCTGGAGAAAATGAGGCTGAGGAGAGACCTTACTGCTCTCTACAACTCCCTGAAAGGAGGTTGTAGAGAGTTGGGAATGAGCCTCTTCTTCCAAGTAACAAGTGAAAGGGCAAGTGGAAAAGGCCTCAGGTTGTGCCAGGGGAGGCTTAGGTTTGATGTTAGGAAAAGCTTCTTCACCAGAAGGGTTGTCAGACATTGGAACAGGCTGCCCAGAGGATGTGCTTAAGTCACTATCCCTGAAGGTATTTAAAAGATATGTAGATGTGGTGCTTAGGGACATGGTTTAGTGGTGGACTTGTCACTGCTAGGTTAATGCTTGGACTTGATGGTCTTGAGATCTTTTTCAATGATGAACTTAAGGTGGTTTTTGACCTAAATGATTCTGTGATTCTATGAGTGCTATGAGGATGATGCTATAGTTCTGGAGCAGTTGGTTGATAGTTAAGTAAGCTATTACATAGGTAATATTTAGGGGTGCAGGAACTTAGTACTGAAGGACAGAATAGTTGCTAGATGCTGTGGAGTGCCTTTCATGTGGTGAGACTTCATGTTTCCCTCTAAGCTGTCACCATCATGTTTGCTATTTTTCCCCTGTACAAGTCATTCACTTTCTTTATCGTCTCTTGGAGTGGTTGTTGTTAGTACTATGTGTAGCGTGTATGTTTTGCATCTTTTGTGGCAAGAGCAGTATAGAGGATTTGATTGACTTCGCAACTATACAGAACTGCTGAAAATGCCAAGGAAACCTGATTAAAAATAAGTCAATCTGAGTCTGCAGGTGGCTAACTCTGAGGAAGAGGCACCTGTCTTGTGTGTTTGTGTTGGAGATTCCTGTTTGTGTTTTCCATCCTTTCTGTTCTCCTCTTCCTTCCACTAGGTGTAGAAATGTATCAAGTGATACTGCAGTGAGAGGTTTACTGCTGCTTAGTGTTCTGAGCTTAATGTGCTCAGATCACTGGCATTACTGTCAATTGCAAAAACCCCATGGAATTCTATGCCTCCATGTTACTTCCTTTCTGCATCCCACATGTGCCGTCTGAAAACTGTATGTGCCTGTTTTGATTGTGCATTGTCATTTTCAGTTTCTCTGCTTCTTTCCTTTGAAGCAGTCTACGTTTGTAGCTATGGAAACAATGATGCTATTGATAGTGACATGCAGTACAGAGTCATAAATTGTTTGGTTTGGAGTTTTGAGTTTTGCTTTCTTCAGACTTACAACCTTCTCTGTGGACTGCAGGAATTTTTATAGTAACCTCTATCATATGATAACATTTGACAGATTTCCACCAAAGCTGATATGAACTATAATGAGGCCACATTAAAATACTTGCGTGTAAATACAGCCTGTTATATTGTGGCTATTTTCCCAATAAAAGAATTGTAAACCCATTGAAACACAGTTGTAATTTTTAGTATAGGAAGCACTACACTGGATTCTACACAGCAGCCTGTAAAAGCTGCTAAAGGAGAAGAAACTGGGCTTATTTTCCATGGCAAGGGGATTGGCAGAGAATATTGACTCTTTGATTGCCACCAGCTATATAAAAAAAGTCTAATTACAAATCTAAATGTCAGGTCAAGCCTAGAAAGAACAGAATAAAGTCAGCACCAGAATGCTTAATTGTTTTTTTTTGACATGCTATAAAACTTTTCAGACAAAGCGTTGGGGAAAGGTAAAGATACATAATCCAGAATGTGATCAGTAGCTGGTTTTCAACTATATCTCTGAAAAATAAAGCTTTTACAGAAGAGAGGCATATAATTATTCTGTGTGAGATGAATAAAATGAGGCATGACAGTGACATTTCAGAGCAGTGAAAAAGTTAAAAATCTTTTATTTTGGTAAAACAGAGCAAACTATTTTCTATAGATGAGGGAGTCATTAGGGCTGAGTTTGCAATACACTATCTGGAATGGCTTCCATTATTCCTTTGTAAATTTTATTTATTGTTAATGGAAACAGATTGCAGTGTTTGGAAAGAAGTTGGAAATATAGGAGACTGCCTTTTGTCAATTTTGATCAAGTCAAGAAAAGGCTGGGTTTTAATAGTGGTAGTGTGAGTCTTATAAAAATGAATAAGGAAGGAAAACTGTTATTAACAGCAGGAGGAGATTGGCCACTGAAGAAAAACATCTTCAAACAAATCTTGGAGATAATGGTTCAGCAAAATGAATTGCTTCATATACAGTTTTTCATGGTGAAGGGGTCAGCTGAGAATTTTGATTTTTGGTCTTGATTGCCACTAGCTATTAAAAAAAAAAAAGGTTGGAGTTAGAAAGTTTGAGCCAGTTATTAAAGTATGCGTTTTTTGCAAGAGTAATTAGAGTAGAAGCAGTGGGAATGAGGTTGGCTGGGAAGCCACAGGGGACATTAGTTCTTTGGGCTGAGCTGTCTGAGAAGCAGAGTTGAGAACTGTAGCTTCATCTGGAGAGTGAGGACTGCCTGAGGCTAGTGTAGGAAAGCAGGCTGGCCAAGAAATGGAGCTATAGGAACAGGTATATAAACATCTTAAAAAGCCATCGTAACTTAGTGAAGCTTTTACAACATAACATGCAGACTTCTTAAGTGATAGGAATGGGAGTTTGGCATTTGGAATATTTAACCTCTAAAATTTGGGGCCTGTTTTGTTATCGTGTGTGTATACGTTTGAAAGCTTCCTTTGTCAGATGGTGCTATGGTTCTCTCTCCATCTGTTTGCAATACTCTATACATCTGAGAAAACCACTTTATGGGCTGAGTTTCGGAGATGATGCTGTGTCTGCAAATGGTGATCAGGGCATCATAAGCCTGTCGTAACCTCTTTTCTTCTTCAAATATACTTCTGGGTAAAAGGTTATTGCTGATGAATAGGAACTGGAGAGACGATGTCATAATGTATACTTTATCCATATATTTCCAATGAAGATACCTATTTTTTTTATAATTGTGCTATTTCTACTCAATTGAGGACATCTGTGATACCCATTAAGTAAAATCTGGAGTGTATTAGATCCACAGTGTCATTCAAATGAGAAATCCTTTTGGTGAGTTCTCTAAGAATTGATCATATTGCATTCATATCAAAGCTGCTCTGATTTAATTCTGAAAAGAACTGAATCAAGAGCCAAATAGACCCCTAGGACCAGAGAAAGAAATTTATCCTTCACAGTGAAGCTGTCATTCCCCAGACATTGTTTCATGGGTTTTACTAAAACCACGTAAAATGGGAATTTTGAAGCTGTATTATCTCTTCTGCATCAATTGTGCTAGAGTTGTGTGTTTGATTCTGTACTGACCCCTCTTCGACTTAACATAGTGTAAAGTTCTAGGAAGGAAGGATTGTACCACAGAGGAAGAGACGGCAAATACAGAGGAGCTCTTCAAAATTCGGTTCAGATGTACAAGGGTTATCTAGCTGAAAGTGAAAATTGCTCCCTGTAATACCAAAGGATATTTTTCTTTCTGTTCCAGTTACTCTTGATGATGTAGATGGTTGTATAATGTGAATGTACATGCATATGCACTCTAGTATTTCAGCAGTCTAACCTAACAGATGTATTGGCAGTTATAAATATGCTCTCAGCAGTGCAGAGTCCTGCTATCATGTGATGAGCAGTGGCAGTGTAATGGATCTGCTTTTGTGATAGTGTGTGGGCCAGGACTCTTGATGGCATGTTGCTTTGGTGGCTGTCATGCTTTTCTGAGTGTTCTTTGTTGTTTAAATACCAATCCACAGTAAAAGAAGAAAATATTCACACAGCCCTCATGGAATTTATTTTGGAAAGAATATTAGCCAGGCTCACTTTTATTGTAATGTTGTTACTGATTCATAATTGATCATAATTGAATAAACATGAACAAAAGGTGTTATTAGAGGCCATTTAAATATATAATGGTTTTTAACAATATCTCATGTATATAATGTAATGCTATGATACTTCATTTTCCATGTTGTAAAAGTGAATTGCACTGAAGTATTTTGAATAGCTGTTAATTAAGAGCACCTTAAATTCTGGTGGAAAACTACAGTTTTTCTGATCTACTTTTATATTGGGATGAATAAGCAGTTTACTGAATGCCTTTTGAAAGAAAGATACTAGGGCTTCATAACACCTACACTTCTCTGAACTATAGGCTGTAAGAAGTAGTAATCTGTGAACTAGATTCTGCACTGAGATGTCGATTCTTGCCATCACTTGATATTGGCAGGAACTGTACAATTGCATTTGATATAGGATTAATATCAAGAAGAAGAATGGCAAAGCTTAATAGTAAACGCTTAGAATTACACAAACGTGAGGTAGGATTTTACAATAAGAATTCTTTTTATGATGTACATTTTTGTCTGTATGGAGGAGAAAATATAGAACATTCCATGGCTGTACTACAAAACCCCAGATGTTGGCACATTTAGTTCTGCAGGATTATAAGTGCATTCTGAGCAATAAGTTCCAAATTGTAAAATGGGATAGATTCTTACTAGCAAATGAAAAAGTTAGCATAGTCCTGTACAATAGCATTATGCATAGACTAAGATTGCTGCATGGCTTGAGTAGTTTATTTCAGCTGCGTCACCTGTAAACCAGGTGATCTGCAGTATAATTAAAATAATATTAGGTAGAATTCTGTGAAGATCAGTTGTTTACTTTGTACTGAGTACCTTCAATTTATTAAAGTACAACATTACATGGTAAAGTACAACCAACATAGGAATGCAGTTTTAGACAATTAGAATATTATAAACAATGAGAATTCTACCCAGCTGTTCACAGTATTACTAGCTTTCAAATGTCTTTTTTTTTGTATTATTTTTTAAGGGTTACTAAGCAACAGTAAATCTCATTCAAGTCAATAGGAGCTAAAGGTTTTTAGTGCCTTTTCATATATCCTGTCTATTACTCTGTGGAATCATCATACTACCTGAATGGAATACTTAGATTCTGGCTGCTGTGGTTTGGAGGGAACACCAGTGTCCATCAGAGTAGAACAACTGTACTAATGCATGGTGAAGTTAATGCATTGGTTTGGTTTTCTGAGAGGAGGAATAGTTTTGACTTGTTTATAAATGATGTAGTGCTTTATTTGTGCTCATTTCTTAAAACCCTGTAGTAGTACAAGAACAGAATCTGTGCTATGGCAAAGCCTTTCCAAGATTTAAGCAACTGTTCTGTTCTGCAGACAGTTGTGACCTAAAGCACTTAGGCTTATTTATGGGGGGGAGGAAGATTGGATCTTGCTTTCTCTTTACCATCACTACCACTTCTACAGCATTTGGATGCTCAAGTTCATGTTCAGTGGTTTACTAAACATGGTGTTCTGCTCTTATATAGAGGTAGTGTTTTGTATCTCATTTTGAGGTACATTTCAGAAGAAAAGTGTTTGGACAGGTTTTGTTTATGAAGTTGTGTTCATATTTACTTGTGTGGCACCATCATGCATTAACCCTTTTAGACAAACTGGTACACAGTTGGTCAGACAGGCCCCATCTAGTACTATTTTCCATGGGATTCTTTTGGTTTATGTTGTTTTCTGTCTAGAAAGCAGGGTCTGATTCCATGATACTGAATTTAATAATGCTTTCTAGTTCTGTATTCCAATTTTTAGAAGCTCTCACTTTAAACTACAGAAAAATGGGACATGTTGTACAGACATAAACATGTAATCATGGATAGCCTCTGAAGGTTCTACCTTTCCTTCCAAATTGCTGATATCTGTTACCTAAATGAAGATAAACACAGATGCTGAGATTTCATTTTATATTCTGTAGAAGTGTGTTAGCACAGGACTTTGGCTTGACATCCTTTATTTTTTTTTTCTTTTAATGTATTGAGGATCTCTACTTCTTTCTTCCCTTTCAAACAGGAATTCTACCCTTTGCATGCTGTGTAATTTTTTTTTTTTTTTTTAAGTATATCATTTTATGTGGCTTGTTCTTGGTCATTCTTGGAGATATTAAAGGACATAGAGCAGGCCCAAGGACAAAACGCTGCATGTGAGATACTGAAAGAAAAATTCCCCTGTAATATGCTTGTCTTCGTGTGAGCTGTACCACCAATTGCTGTGTCTAGCGAATATGGCAAGATAAGCAGGTTTGAATGAGGCTACCACGTTGGTGAAAAGTGCTTCGGAAAATGGTGTCGAGCTTCACTAGGTGGTGCTCGTCTCCCTGAGTAGCGAACAAGCATCCATCCCATGCTGAGCGGGTTTCTTGTTGAGGAAGGAATGAATAAACACTGTCTTATAAATAGTGTCTTCCACGATAGGTATTAATGTTCGTGTCCTGGTCAAATTGTTGATTAAGTCTTTTGGTGGTGGTTTGCTTTCACTGGTGCTTGTTTGGTGGTTTCCGGGGTGAGAAGGCTCTTTCATCAGCCAGCCTGAACACTGCTGTTCATTGCCTGCATTCATGTTAGACAAAGGAGGCTGCTGGGCTTAGTGTTCTGTTGGCAAACTGAAAAGATAATTTCTGTACATAAAACTTACAGTCTAAGTATAAAAAAAAGAGGGGGCAGAGTGATCTGTGGAGACTAATCAGAAGAGACTGACCCTAGGTAATTTCATTTACTTTTTTTTCCACAATACCTGGAATGGCCTTTGCATCACCTTCAGAATTGTATTTGAGGATCCCCAAGATGGATGTGAAGCTGCCTACAAATTCATAGTCTTTCACATGATTTGGTCCAAATGCCAGTGGTTTTGTTCTTAGTTTGACAGGCCTTAGGAAGAGGAAATGTGTTCTGTATGTTTTCACTTTTCTCCCTTATGCCACCTTTACAATCTTTTCATAGAATCCATATAGACATAGTAAAAGGATTTTACTTGAGTAATCCATAGCTGACAGAAATATACTAGCATAAGGTTTAGCTGTATTGGTTACAGATAAATGTTTTTGTCCTATTCTTCTTGCAAGTAATCTTGAATTGTACTTTCAAGGCAGACCACTTAAATGCTTATGTATTAGCCACTTAGACTTCAGTATTACTAAAAATGTTCAGTGTGCTGTATTAGTGCATTATTAACAGTCCTTGGGAAAGGCACTTCCTTCAATATTTGAACCATGTAATAGATGCAGTTGAGGGGGAAAATGTCCTATCCCATCAACCCTCCCTCCCCTCCCCCCTTTTTTAATTTTAAAAGGGTGTTCCTTCTTATTTACCTTGTAGAAGTATTGCTTTGGTTATTAAGGTTAATTCCTTGAAAAGTAGTCCCCAGTTCCTGTGTCAGTGAAATGCTACAGAAGTTCTTACATGGTGGTGTCCTGGTAGTAGAGTAGTAGCATGCTAGGTGTCTGAATTCCAACTCTTTTCCACTGAAGTAGGCTATACTGTAGAATGAATTAGATGAAAAAAAAAGTTTGTTTTCTACTCAAAACAAGTAAATGTAATGACTTTTGAATGAATTGCCTTTCTACAAGCTAAATTGGTTTTCATAATTGACATATCACTTGTAATATTACCTACTATTAATGCAGTTGAGTGATTTCTGTCAAGTGAGAACAAACAGCGTAACATTCATTAGCTGGTGTAACAACTTTTTCTTGAAAGACAAAATGGATGATGTCTTGAGGATGTAATCTGCATTAGAACACAGTGGAAAAGCAGTGGCAGATAGCTTGTTATACAGAAATGCAGCAGTAGCCATACTTCCTGCTAATGTTGGGATGACTTCTGATGTGCAGTCTGTTACACCACTCTTCTAATCAGTCAGATCTCAGATGATTGCCTCCCTTTAAGGTGGAGTATGATCATGCAGAGGGAGACTCTTGAGTGTGAGAAAAGGAAGGTTAAGTCTAGGTTGTGCTGCTGAGTAGTTTTGAATAAATCATTCCATATCAAGCAGGCTGAAAGTCATGCATACACATTGTGCTTTGTGTATGCCGATAAGCAAGAGATAGGTATTTTAAAGAGTGTATGAAACAGCATTTATCTTAAAAATCTCTCCCCACTTCTCTGAGTAGGAAGATTGGACTGTAGAAACTTTTAATTTGTGCAGTGCAGTAAAACTGTGAATTCTTCTTGGCTGGAGAATTCTAATATTACCAGAATGTGGCTTGCTTAAGAGCAAGGAGAGTATCTACAATCAAGTATTGCATTTAGAAAATTGGGCAGTTGGAACATGGATATGAATCATAGTCCTGCTGTCCTGTTTGACAAAAGTGACAAAGAGGCACTGAGATTAAGATAATTATATTTTTGTCTAGTGTATAGTATAGCAATGACAATATTGCAATAACAGATATTGCCTTTTTTATTTTTTCTCCCGTGGTACACCTTCTATTTCAGTTGTTTTTCACAATTCCATTGTGATTCATTACAGATGTAGCCTTTGACTTTCTGACGAACAGATTTTGTGTTCCTTTCAAGTGAGGTTTTGTCAGGCTGGAGGTCTCTGTCTGACTCCCAGCAGAGTGCTAAGTGGTGAGACAGTGGCTAAATTTCTACATAGTGTGCTGATAGTGTGCTTTCTACAGTCATTGCTTTTGTTTCTTTACCTGCTTTGAAATCTTAAGCGAGTGATGACAGAGGGAAAGGAGATGTATGTGTCTTACAGTACAGGCCCATCTGTGAAGACCAGATGGCATCTGTAACAATTTTTCCAATGATTTGGTTATTTTCCCTGCCATTTCCTGTAAATTGTCTAGGGGAAACTCATGTGCTGAAACAAGCAGGAAGTACTGACCTTTATTGACAGGATGGCATTTCATGGTTTCTAACCTCTGCAGCCTAATCTCGCTTCTGTAATGCTTATAAATACTGTGTTTCAAATAATACGTAATTCTATGGAATCCAAACACACTTTTTTGTTTTGCCACTGAAAGAAAAGAGGATATCTGTAACTGAAGTGATGCGTGGGAGCCATACTTATGAGATTTTGCTTTCCAGCAATTTAAAACTGGTCAGAAAACTGAATAAGTTGTGGCAAGTGTATCTAAAGGGACATTAATCCACACTGTACTTTCCCTGTGCTTTAATTTTTGTAACAGATACGGTGATTGTACGTCTTAGCAATATATCCTAACATTTCATTATGCTGAAGCAGAAAGTCCAGTCTCTCAATCTGCATACATATGTATAGTGTGAGTTCAATATGAGTAGTGATGATTTTAATGAACCTATGCAGCTTCATACACAGTATTCCTGTGAAATACTTGGAACAGAACCTTGAGTGACATGGCTTAGTGTGACATGGTTTAGTGTGAGGTATCCCTGCCCTTTGGCAGGGTGGTTGGAGCTAGATGATCTTAACGTCCTTTCCAACCCTAACTATTCTATGATTCTATGAATAAACATATAAAATAGATATTATTGTCATCTGTGCTATCACCAGGATGCAGTTCTTCAAACTGTGTGTATACATGTTTACAGCTGGTATTGTAGCTATCACCAAGTTTTCCCACCCAGCTTACATAGTATGGCTCTCTCTATTATTATTACTTTTTACATGCATACGTAGAAATATTTTGCCTTTGAACAAATAGGGAGAATCATGTAGAGGAAAGAGTTTGCTATATGAAAGTACATGGAACTTTATCTTCAGGTTTGGGCATTGGTTATTAAATAACCAGTGTTACTTAGGTAGGTCATTTTTTCATGTAATATCTTGTCTAAGAGATTCAAATATATTCAGATTTCTGACAACTATTACTCCTGAGATAGCAACTCCCCTCTTAAAGCTGTACAGCATTTCTCTTTGGGAACTTGCCTCTTCTACTAACAGAACTGTGTGCTCTGGAATGATTTAGATTTGCTAATGACATAAACTGTTTTCCTCACTTTGGCTTAGTGTCGAGTTTCTTTTCCAATTTTCATAAACTTTTGTCAAGTAACATTAGAAATACCTTAGGATATAACTTCTAAAATCCATGATACTAAACCAATTTATTTGTGAAAAATGCCTTTACCTCTCAGAAGCTGTGAGTTTTCTTGATTATAAATTGTAACCTGGGAGTCCTAATGCTAGAATTGATATCACTTTAAATTGTGTTTATAGAATATTGCTGTCTACTAATGAGATTAGGTCATGGTCCTACCTAGTGCATAATTTAAAATCTGATGATATGTTAGGTTTTGTGCTATGTCCAAGAGAAGTATATGAAAAATTACAATTTGAGACTTACCAAGCTTTTCTTTTTGCAATCACAAAAAACTTATATGAAACATCATGCATTTATTTTTATATCTTTAGTTCTGTTTTCACTGCTTTAGTTCTGTATGGAAATCGAATAAGAGCCTTTCATTAGCATATTTTTATTGCCTTGAAGTTCTAGGGAAGTTCTGTGAGAAAGGAACGAAACTAAACACTCCATGCAGTTTGTGGGCTAAAGAAATGCACGTTATATGTATAGCCAAGATTTTTTTTTTCTTAGTCTAATTTAAAGTATTAGCAATCTAATAAGAGTTACTTGTCCAGTTGGAGTGCTCCACACAGATAAACACTCAATCTATATCCCTAATTATACAATTGTTGCCAGTTACAAGTCCTAGTACTGTTAAAACTTACATACAGAAGCTGTTCAGTACCTTTTTCTTTCTCTGGTACTAGGCTCAAGTTTTCTAGGCTTCTTAGGGTGCTAGTGTCAATAGTGCCAAGTTATATTCTAGAAGTATGGTCAAAGAGTACATCTGCATCCTGATAGAGTATGACGTTGATACTGAGTATTTCTTCCTTGCTGCTCTTGGTTGGGTTTGTAGTTTTGTGTTGCTAACACAATCTTCCTTGCTCTTTCTTTGTTGCTCCCCAGATTTCATTTAATATCTGAATTTTACTATATGTGATACGTTTTATGCAGCTCCCAAATTTGCATTCCTTTACCAGGAATTCAACGAGACTTGTAATCTTAGCTCTGGCACACGGGTATCCTCCTATGTTGGTACTGTCAAAAGTTTCTTGTGTCATCTGCTGCTTGAACATTTGGGATCTTCTTTTACAAACTCCTGTCTTCAACAGCCTTCAGTCTCTTTAACATAAATATATTATTAGCACGTCCTTGTCATTCCTTTCTATTAAGGTCATTGAATTTTTTGCCTCATAAAAACGATCCATTAGAAATCCTGTAGATACAATAGATACAAGTGGATATACTGTTTTGGTAATTGCTTCCTGTTAATTTTGCTGTTGTATCACCAAAATTGCCTCATAACTGTTTTCACACTGAAAGACAAAATAGTCTGGTTGTAGATGTTAAAGACTTTATTTGAGACTTGATTTTTTGACTTTTCTAAAGCAAAGAGAGAGCCACAAGATTTGTCCTAGTTATCTCATGTAGTCTACAGCCTGTGGACCACAACATACCAGTAAAACATAAGTAAACATAACAGGTCAAATCTGCTGAAGAGGAAATTCTGTCTATGGCCATTACCCAGAAATAGACAGTTGTACAGACTGAGACTGTTATTGAGTGTAATCTAAGAGGGCCCATTAAAAACCACGACCTTTAACAAACAAGTGATTATTACCCCATGTTCCACTCAAGTCTTATAACTGATGCCTCACTTTGCAGCAGTTTGAACCGTGCAGTCATCTTAAATGAATGCAGGCAAAAGACCTTATTAAATAAAAAGCTGAAGCTGAATAATTTTGGACATAATTTGAACATCCTTTTGGGTTAATGATGCTTACTATATTAATCAGAGACCCTGAAAATCATGGTTGTTGATGTCCAGAATAATTGAAGCATCTCAGCTGACAGTGTTGATGCTTTTGAATTGTGATACATAAGAAAGAGATTTTATTTGCAGGTAACTTTTCTCATGTTTCCAAGTGTAGTCTGTCATCATTGTTTGTTAAAAAAGGCTAAGAATTCCAATTCCATGCCAAAGAAATAATTTATATTAAGCGATATTGTTGTGAAATCTGAAATTCAGTAAATCAGCCAACAGTTGCAACTGATAGGCAGACGAAGTCGGGGCTGTTTACCCTGGAGTAGAGAAGGCTGCATTGAGACCTCATAGCAGCCTTCAAGTATCTGAAGGGGGCCTGTAAGAATGCTGGGGAGGGACTTTTCATTATGGACTGTAGTGATAAGACAAGGGGTAGCGGATTTATACTTAAACAGGACAAGTTTAGATTGGATATATAAGGAGGAAATTCTTTACTGTAAGGCTGGTGAAGCACTGGAATGGGTTGCCTAAGGAAGCTGTGGATATTACATCTCTGGCAGTGTTCAAGGCCAGGTTGGACAGAGCCTTGGGTGACATGCTTTAGTGTGAGGTGTCCCTGCCCCTGGCAGGGGGTTGGAACTAGATGATCTTAAGGTCCTTTCCAGCCCTAACTATTCTATGATTCTATGATAGAAACAAGTATGTTCTTAGCTGTTACAACTGGTGATTTCTGTTTGATACTTTTTAGGCGATGATGATTCTAAACAAGAAAAGCTATCTCAGCTTATTTAAATAATAATCTACAAGGGCCATTTTGGTGTTGGGTCTTCATATTTTTTTCATACCGTGAGTGCGCACCAGACTTTATTTAAGATGAGCACAGGCTTTGATTGCGCTTTACTGAGAAGGCAAGAGAAAATGCTTTTCATCTCACAGCTTGACAAATTGATTTTTTTTTTTCAACAGAGTACTGTTGGATCTTGCAGCTTAAAAGCAGTGTGGTAATGTCCCAGATCTATTTCCATTTGCTGTTCTTTAATTGGAATTTGCAGTTTCCAATTTTTTTTTTTTTCTTTTTTGAGTCTTTTGGAAAGGAAGAGGTTTTTTTTTTGGTTTTTTTTTAAAAAAAAAAATACACACAAATGTAAGGATCGTATTTGATGCGTTATTTCATGACTAACTTCAACCATACTTCCTCAAAGGAGATGTGTTTATTTTCTTTCACTTTTCAAATCACTTGAACTCCAGTTTTAAAATTGAATTGCAATATCACATGAGATCTTGAAATTATTTATTACTTCAGTTCATTGTTTTTTTAATGTTTTTATTTAGAGGAGCTATGCAGGTGATTGAAAACTAAGCTGTGCATCCCCTTGATTTTGCTTTGAAATACATGCATAAATGTGGTTCTCATCAGTGCAGGTGTCCTCAGAAAATGTCATGATTTTTTGCAAGTACTTAATCTGCTGGTTAAATTAATGGACTTCCATTTGCAGGCTAGAGGGTGTCAAACAGCGTGAAAAAAATAATTTGACAATGTTGTTTTATTGTATGAAATTATCTTGCTGGAGAAGAACATGTTTAGGGAACTAAATTGACAAACGAGCTTTGGCTTTGTTATGCAGATTTGAGGGATAGAATATATGAACTGCTTGTTACTCTTATGTGCAGTTTCCATAAAGATCTTGACTGTTCTGTTTGGGAGGCTTTTAAGTTTCAAGATTATATTATTTCTCTCATGACTCTGTAACAATTTGCAATTACCATTTCAAACCTTGGTCATCATAAGACTTAAAATATTGCAAATAATACCTATTAGGTACTTGTTAGAACAAGCACTCCTGTAGTTTTGTAAGTTACTGATCACTGTAAATACACAGGCCAATGTATGCTTGAAAGGGATCTACTATCCTAGTTGCAGACTAAAGTACAAAACTTTAAATGGCGGGAGCTCAGATTCATAAGCTTCTGGCACAGTGATCAAGTCTTAAAACTGCTAGAAGATATTTTGACACTATAGGTATAGGCAGTATTCTCAATTGCAATTAGTAGAAAATAATATTTTTCTGACTGCATAGTCATGACTATCTGAAATTTGACAAATATGAATAACATTGTATAGGTCAGAGTAAGTTGGGTAAGCTAAGCGTCCCTTCCAGCCTGAACTGTTCTATTATTTTATGAAGTCGTCTGAAAGCTTTTTTTTTTTTTTGGTTGGTTGGTTGGTTTGTTTGGTTTGGTTTGTTTTTTTTTTTTCCTTCTTCTAACAAGGGTGGTTCTCTAAGGCTTAGCAGGCGACAGGCTTCAGAGTGTTGCAGAGCATTTATGATGCCAAAATGGTAAGGCAGATCCGTTCATTAGTAGGACTACATTGCTATGTATTTTTAGAACCTTTCTGCAGTTGAAAAGAAACTGTAGTTTGTCTGTGTTCCAACAGCTAGCAGAGGCAATATACCATACTGTTGAGTTGACTTTTAGCATGATCGGGTTTTATACCTTCTCTTGCAATGCAGAACATCAGGCTTAGGAGCAAAACACATAGGGCAATATTTTCTGGTTGAAGAATGCAGGCCTTTAAGCTGGTGGATAAAACAGCTCAGGGTGTGGATTTGAAGATTCATTTGTTTCCGTCTGAAATAATTTCAGTACTTAAGGAGGTGTTAAAATTGACTGTACCAGAGGCAGATTGTTTTTGTCTAAGAAAATACAAAGCTGTTAATGACTTCTAGATTTTATTCTTATTTTTCTTTTTGGGGTGGTGGAGATGGTGAATTTGTTTGTCCCAGAGGGTCCATCATGCAGTGGCCTAACTATAATTAAATCCCTTTCGATTTTTTTCCAGCTATTATCTATATTTTGTAAAATAGAAAATATGCATTTCACTCTGAAATGTAAATGTATCTTTCACTTCTGAAATGAAAAAAATATTTTCAAATTGACTTTTAAAAGAATTTTAATAAAAATGTGCCTTGTTGGGTATAAACCAAAATTTATTGATAGTGATTTTCATTAATGCTGCTTTGCATATGGCAGCATCTGTCATCTGATGACTTCCTTGCAGGTGTACTCATTGACATTAAAGTAGCAGTTGGCACCATTCTAATTTGTCAGTATACTGATCTTAGGTTATGTTGTATTTATATTTAACTTCCTTCTTTACCACTGATGAGTTGTCTATTGGCTCACCTGCTTACCTGCACATTACTCTATTGACCTCTTTTTCTGATCTTGCATCCTGTACTCTTATATTTGAGTCAATTTATTTCAAAGGCACAGAGTACTTCTCAAGTCATTTAAAAACACAGTGGGAAGATTATCCATATGATAGTTTTATCATCAATTTTTATAAAAGGACTGTTGCTGTTTAACCCCAGCCAGCAACTAAACATCACACAGCAGCTCATGCACTTCCCCCCCGGAGGGATGGGAAGGAGAATCAAAAGGGTAAGAGCAAGAAAACTCATGGATAATAACAGTTTAATGAGTAGAGCAAGTGCTGCTCACAGAAGCAAAGTGAAACACGGGATTCATTCACCACTTCCCATCGGCAAGCAGACATTCAGCCATCTCAATAGCCCCTCTTTCCTTCTTCCCTCAGCTTTGTATGTTGAGAATGACATTATATGTCTGGGGTATCCCTTGGGTCAGTTGAGGCCAGCTGTCCCAGCTGTTTTCCCTCACAGCTCCTTGTACACCCCCAGCACACTCACTGATGGGGGTGTGTGAGGAGCAGAAAAGGTCTTAAATCTGTGTAAGCTCTGTACAGCACTAACTAAAGCATCTCTGTATTATGAATACTGTTTTTAGCACAAATCCAAAACGTAGCCCCATACCAGCTACTATGAAGAAAATGAACACTATCCCAACCAAACCCAGCACAAATCTGGGGGGGCACACTATTAAAATCTAGCTGCAGATGGAGATGTACTTAAAGAGATAAACTTTATATTTAGAGGAGCAATAAACAGGTTTTATACTCTGTTTCTGATGAAAACATGTCTGGGTAGGTTTTTTGTTTTGTTCTTTTTTTTTTTTTCTAAAGCAACAAATGGGTCTGAGAATTGGTTTTAGTACTTCTCTGGGGATGTGGGAGAATGGCTAAGTTTTCTAGGTCTGTGGGCTTGACCTGTGCAGTCATCCTGTATTGTGGTGTGTCAGAAGAGGTCAAAGCCTACATCTGTATGAAATTAGAAGTTTCTCTTTATGGTGCATTACCTTTACATTCAGATTTCAGAGGGCTTATGTGGAAACTATCCTCAACTTTTGATTTACTATATGGTAGTTCTCGTGTGCTTTCAGTATTGTGCAACTCCATCTGTATCATTCTCACTCGTAACAACATTTCTTCAAAAGTTTGTTTTTTTGTTTCATGGTAACTCATCACACTGTTTTACACCTTGTTCAGTCATCCAGTCATTGTTCAACATGGTAAAGTTGAATGATTTCCTCCAAAGCAGTTGAGAAGTAATGGTAATGGAGAGCTTTTGTTATCTATGTGAGGGGTGTATATTGCTGGAGGATTGATGGTATTTCTTACAAATTTGGAAATAATTCTTCAGCCAAGAGCAAGCCTGTCTGCATTGCACCTGGAGGCAAGAGGATGAAAAATGCTTTTTAATTAAATTATTTAATTTGTGGGCAGAAGTAATTTAGCAGAAATAAATTACATCTCCAATTCTTGTGATGCTGCTGAAAAAGTTTTGTTGTAAAAGCTACTATTAAGTTTCTGGGAAGTGACTAAAGGTTTTGCCTTCTAATTGCCTTCCTGTAAAATAAAGGCCTGTAAGACCTCTGGTGTCTTGGAGTGTCTTATTAGCCAAAGCATAATACTTTCACTGTTTCCTTATCCTTCTTCCCTCATTTTAGTTTTCCCACTTTTTTTTTTCCCCTCTCTCTTGCCATGTTCCAAATGGGTAAGCTCTGCCTGAATTTCCCAGGATGAGTGTGGGGTTCTTCTAAACCAACTAGTGATCAGGTACTCTAAAACTCTTAGAAATAGCTTTTTTATTAAAAGTGTATGCTCTCCTTGTGTGCATATGCAGAACTGGGAAACAGATCACCAGGGAAGTGGCTGCAGCCACAATGTGGCTAATTTTAGTTATTATTGAAGAGTTTATTTGTGTCACCATATAATTGTGAATTATAATGTTAGTTGAAAATAAGGACTGCTGTTAGTACAATCTCAATTATTCTTTCTTTTCCTGCTTAACTTTGCTTAAAGTTATCTGCAGACAATTCTGTTTAACAGCTTCCTTTTACTTGCTATTCATGAGCATGGATGAAATCAGTACCTTGCAAATCTGGTGTTCCAACCAGTAGGTGTAATGGTCTTGTCTGCTTAGTAAAGTGAGAATCTCCAGCCAAAGTTCATTTTGAGCTAACAGAGTTACATCTGCATAAACTACCGGAAGATAAATAGCAGTTTCTTTTACTAACTCTTTCCTCACCAGTTCCTGGGTGACAGAAGAAAGTCTTTCCAGAGCTCTACAATAATTGATTGTCCACTGTCATAACAAAAGACTACTAGCATAGAAATTTATTTTTTGTAAAAAAGCTGTTGTCAGGAAATTCAAAGTAACAGAGAGACCTTCCCCACTCTCTTTCCAAATGCACGTGACATCCAAGATCTGCTAAGATGACAGGAAAGACAGTGACCAGGTGCTTTCTTGTAAAATATACCTATTCTTTAGATACCTTTTGGAAACCATTGTCTTAGAGAAGGCAAACATTAATCTGTCTATTTGATTAGTTAATATTCTCTTTCAGAGTGTTTCATGATTGTCTTAGTTTTGTGGAGCCTATTTATTTCTGCTTCAGCTGATGAAATTGTTCCTGGTACACATCCTGTGGAATACACTTTAAAGAGTGCTGCAGCATTGCATACAGATTATCCATGTTGTTTATCTTTTGGCACATTATCTACTTTGCACTAAAATACTGACAAATCTTTTTTGGCTTATTCTCCTGGTGTTTTATATTGGTGAAAGGATCTTTGAGAAAATGAATGCCAACTATTTCATTGGCTGAGAAGCTTTCTTCTATGCTCCCTGTTTTGTACAAAAAAATATGAAGCTGCTGTGCTCTCACAGTGCTTCTGATGAATTCACTTCTAGCATTACTGTTAAGAGCCATCTGTGGAAGTCAGGTGTAAGGTGTGCTGGTCACTTCTTAATTTCTGTTATGTGAGTTTAATGGTAAAGCACTTTGCTTGGCAACATTACCTGTGCTTTCCCCTTTTCCAGTAATGGGGCTATACCTTGCAAAACACCCAGAATTAGACACTTCTAAAGTCCAAGCTTTCTAATTTGGTGTGGTTTTTGCTATTGGATTTGTCCCATTACCATAGTGCCTTCACTACCTTCACTTTGGAGGTACTGTCACAGTTTTAACTTGATGATGAGCTTTTTTATTAGCTGGTAAGACCAAAACTAATGTTCTGAATTAATACAGATATGCCCTGGAGCATTGAATTAACACGTACACATCCCTCAATTCTATAAACAACTCTGAAATTTAATCTCTTGGCCAAATTGTATGCGGTATGCTAAATACTTATTAAGGATAAGCTGTTTCTACTTTTAGAACAAACATTAAATGGCAGATGCCCACAATTCTAATACCAGATGCCAGTGATGAAAAGGATTTGTGACCTAAATACTCCTGAACAGCTTCTTCCCTAAATGCACATTCACAGTGGCATGTGACTTAACTGATCTAGGTAACTGGACTGGGCTTTGTTATCTCTGCTCATGTTAAGAGAGATACATTGGCAAGGTGGTGTTGATACCATTCTGTTTAACTAGAATATGCCTTGTTGTTTTGAGAGGGAAAACAGTATAATAGGTATGGAGTTACTCTGTTTAGTGAAGTCAGTTAAAACACTGACTTTGGTATGGAAGTCTTATAAGCCAGTGCTTTAACTGAAATCTGAAAGCACAAAAGAAAAGTATATTGCTCACTTCCCCTACATGGGGACCTCTAAGGTTATATTTGGTACCAGTGCTGAATATATGTAGAAAGACTGGATTGTTTGGGAGTGAGAGGGATTTGTGAAGACAGAGTGGATGCAAGGTGCTTGTTTTTGCATTTCCAACACAACTGAAAGCCCTAAGATTGCTGCAGAATTAATTAGAAGAGGTTCTTTTGTACTATGTTATGCATAAAGTCATAGGCTGCTCTTATGGTCTCTTTGAGCTTTGTTTTAAAACAGTCAAACAAAAATATACTCTTATATTAAATTAGAAGACCTAGGTTACCCAAGGTAAAAGAAGGTTCCTTTTGTTTCAGAATGACTTGGCAACTTTGCCAGTACAACATCCTGTTTTTCTTCTTTTATATATATTTTTATATATATATATATGCATTTATATACACATATATATAATTTGCTTATTTATCATAACTGTCGTAGTTTGAGGCCCCTCAAACAGTTCTGCGCACCCCTCCCTCTTTCTTCCCCAGTCCCAGGGAAATGGGAAGGAGAATCAAAAGAATGCAACTCCCACAGGTTGAGATAAG
>JASSUY010009155.1:9572-27647 GCA_032466535.1 Forpus xanthops | reverse complement strand
AATCCATAAGAACCTGTACCTGTTGCATCAATAAATTACACTATTCCAGTAGCTAATTGTAATCTCCTCACTGAAAAAAAAACTCATCTCTCTCAGTGTGGCTGTGAGAGTTTGTGAGCACAACTGAGCCTGTAGTGTGGTGCATTATCAGTGAATCCAATACCAAACGCGCTCGGACTGACAGTTGTGTACTGTCAGTGAATCCGATATCAGACACGCTTGGACTGACAGTTGCATATTAGGGCTGTTCCTGGCCCCCTTTTATAAAGTAAGAGGTTTACCTTCCCCTTTAACACAACACACACCCATTCCTTTTCTGCAATAGCCCTGGTTTTCTCCATGCTCACAGCACAGGGAAGACTTTTAAGAAATTAAAAGCAACTTATTCTAAAGCTTCTGGACTTATGGCACGCTCAAAATCATGGCACATGATAGCTAAATGCAAACAAGGGTTTTTTTTCAGACCAGTTGGACATGAGCAGGCCTTAATCCCAAATGTACATGGCTTCTTTACTCAAGTCAGCACAGCTTAAGTACATTGCTACACAATGGTGTGGGGCTGGCTTGCATCCTACAAATTCAGAGGCAATTTTGCATCTGCCTGAAATCTGTTCTCTGTACACAGAGATGTCAAGGATATAATAACCAGGGTATAATAGCCAGCCCCAGCCTCTTCATAAAGCTTAAGACTAGGGGAGACCATGACATTTAGTCTGACCTTCTTTATATTACAAGTCCTAAAACGAGAACACCAAGTTAGTAGATACATTTGACCTTGATCTTGCTGTGTTTCAGTTTCCAATGAAAACAAGCCCAGGAGTAAGGGAACCTGTGTTCACCCCAGTTAGGTGTTGTGAATATTAAATACATTCATATTCAGAAGGCAGAGCACTATATCAATGAGACTCAAGAATAAAAGATCCAGGAATAACTTGATGCGTTTTAACCATGTGTTGTACAGAAGACAGGAGCATCAATTCTAGTGAAAAGGGAAGATAATGAAGAGTTTCTCCTTTAGGGATTGCCATCCAAGGGGAGTCACAAATGAGGTAATGCTCCTGCAAAAATAAAACCAAGATGTGATTCTCTAATTTGAAAACACAAACACATAACGGATGCCAGAATTAGATAGATGATCAGGGAATCATCCCTTTTTCTAGTTGCAGATTTGTACCTACAAAGGTAAGAGCAAGAAGTAGAAAAACAAGGGTGCTGTGGGTATGTGCAATTGTACAAAGACTATTGTTTGGCCGGCTTTCTTCCCTTTCCCACAACTCTGGCTTTGCTAGGATTGCTTTCAATCCCCTTGTTATTTTCAGGTCTCCTTCTGCACCTTTTTCCTTTGTGTATACAGGGCTGCATGAATATTTTAGGTAAAAAGGACAAAATTAGGAAACACAGCTTTGAGTTGCATGAGTTACTTGTTGCGTGGATTATATTAAACATCATCAGATCAACATCTACTTTTAGTTAGATCAACATCAGTAACATTATTAGGTTTTACAGCTGTGTAAATAATTTGTACAATGAGCTATTACTATCTTAAATAATTATTCCGCATGAATTTCAGTTAGTTTTGGCAATTTTCTAGTAATACAAGAAAAATAAAGTCCATCCCTGTGGGCACTTCTATGATGCCGAAACTTTTCAACCGAGTAGTGACTTTGTGTTCGTGCATGTTAGAAGTGTCCTTGTCTTTTTTCCTAATCTCTGAGGCAGCACTGAATGTCTTGGGCAGTAGTTATGGTGTTCTTTCAGTTCTTCCTATTGGGAATCTGAGACAAAACAGGGAGTAGAACCAATATCTCCAAGGATTTTTGTTTCCCTCCAGGACTCTTTCTTCCCTTGCCTACTGGAACATATGTTATTAAACAGTGAATGGGTATCTAAAAGCATCTGTCATTGTTCCTTTAATTTCTGCATATCCACAATGCAGATGATTTGTACATAAAATACTTCCTTCTGGGTGTAATGGATGGGAACGTAGCTAGGAGTTGATTCCATCTCATGACTGAGAGACACAACAAAGTATGCTTTTTGTCAAAGTGTATTCTTTGATAGAGTATATATGTTTATGTTCACTGTGACTGTTGGGAAAAAGGCAGGAAAACAGGGGTATGCAGCTATTCTAAGACCTTCATACTTGGCTGCACCAGGGTACCTGGCCAACAGTTCTCTCAGCGTGGACAACAGTGAGATCATGAGAAGCAGCACAGCCCCATGATCAAACAATTAGAGATCTGGCATCAAGCCGATTGCTTTTCTAAGGATGCAAAAGTAGGACCCTCTTGTAGCCAAATCCAAAACCTCACCTGAGGGGGGATGCACCACATAGGAGTTTTCCCAATTACGTGAGACTCCTGGCATCAGCTGCAATGGGGCTTCCCAGATGAAGCATGGACCTGCATGATGATTCAGTACTAACTGTTAATGTATTTCTTCTTAGCCTCTACTCTGTCTGTGCAGTAATGATTTGATGCAGTGCTAATTTTCTTCTAACTTTACTTACATATATTTTTATCTCTGATTGGCTTTATTGTACTTAATAATTTATAAGTACAATAAGAGAGATATATGCCCAATTTGTGTTAGTGTGCTGTTTTGCTTTAATGTGCTTACTCGCTTTAGTGTGCTTGTTTTATACACTGTGCATGCTATACAGCTAGTGTGTAATTGCTTTTTGCATACCCTGCCTGCCAGCAAAACACTGTGTTTTTAATACCAACTACAGAGTTGGTATTAAATGCCTATATGGGTTAACTCCTGAGCAAAAACAATTGGATGTGTTGGCTTACTTAAAACATTAGTGTCAATTTAGCTGCAATAGTTCTAAAGCTAATATATCCAGTGTATTTGTAATTAAGTTTTAAATAATATTCTTCTCTGTGAAGAAAAATATCTGAGTAAGTGACAACTGAAAGGAACTTCAGGATTTAAACCCACCCTTAGTCATTAGATAACTTAGTACAGCTTTAAATCCACAAAACCTGAAGGTTTTTCTGACTATATTGATTTCCAGTGCAAAGTCAATTGGGATTTCTTCAATAACTCCAAAACTGAGCTTCTATGTGATGGGTGACTTTGTTCCAAAATACAGCAATTCAGAGACGGAAATTATTAGAGAATGCTCAATCTAGAATGACAAGATACAGGGAAGTCAGAATAAGTATTTAAAATAAGTTAAATGCTTATGCAAGAAGAAAATAATCATTGTTTTCTTTTTAGCTACTGCAGCTAAAATAAGCACAAATGTCAGTTTACTTGACACAATGTCTAAGTCAGGTTAAGGAGGAGGGCACATTTCAGGCAAATACCGCTGAATTAGTCAGACCTTCGGCTGTGATTTCAGGGAATGCAGTACTGCAAAGAGTTCAGCCCTTCACTTTACTCTTCTATGCAATGCACTTATCCAATCGTAGGTTTTGCTCAACCCAGATGTCAGAAAATCTTTCTCCAAATGCTGTGGGGCAGGATATTCTCATCAACTGCTCACTTTTGCTGCTCCCCTCCAGGCATGGGGGTGTGACAGGAAGAGTTTCTGCAGCTGGAGGGCATACAGCGCCAAAACACATTAATCAAACCTCCAGAAAGCGCATTTTATCCAAGTACCTTGTCATCTCTATGTTTTGCTGCCCCAAGCCTGTTGTTGATGCCACTTCTCAAATCCCATTAAAACCAGACCTCTCCAGGGTCTGGGCTAGGTCTCTTCAGAGCTGTTTGTCACATCAAGCACTTTTTTTGAATGCTATTCATCACTATTTTGAATGCTAAATGGTATTGAGGCATTTCAGTGCATTAATGAAAAGTTAATACATTGAATACATTGTCCTCTGTGCAACAGAAGGGGACTAAATGCAGCATCTATTTAAAGCAAATAATGATGAGCAATCTGAAAGTACGTAACATTAAGCATAGCCATATTTTAAAAAGCAAGAATTACTTTCACAGGACTAGAGAGGTTGCAAGCCATTAATACTTGTATTCCAGGAGCTTTTACAAAGCTTTGTTTTGAAAGCTTTGTATTAACTTCTCTGCCTTCGTGCTTTGTTCCCTTTATAGCGAGAAACAATGGTCCCAAGTGCTTTCTATTTACTCTCTTTGCAGGGGTGCAGACCTGCCAAATAGGAATGACAATAGCCCTGGAAAAGTAAAAAGCTCTGGAAAAATACCTGACAAAGCAGGTCCTTATACCCTGCCCCCAGTTCATTTGTGATGTCTTGCCTTGAATACCCCAAGTGAAGGCTTCCCAAGCACTGCTTGGTATCAGCACGTTTTGGACACCTGCAGAAGGAATATTCAGTGACTTTGAGCTTCTAAATCTTTGTTTGGTTTGGTTTTTTTTAAAGCAAATTCTACTGAAAAAAGTAGCTGACACATTGTGGTAGGCTGACTTCATGTGCCCACAGAGCTGTTCTATCACTCTCAGCAAGAGGAGAGAAATGAAGATGGAAAACAAAAACTTGTGGGTCAAGATAGTTTATTAAAGCAAAAGCAAAAGTCACACACAGAAGAAAGGAAAACAAAAGGTTTTATTCTCTACTTCCCATCTGCAGCGGTTATCTTGTCTGTCCACCTCCAAGAAAGCAGGGCTTCAGTAGTCATAGTGATAGCTCTGGAAGGCAAACATTACACATAACAAATGCTCCCCCTTCCTGCTCATTTCTCTTAGCTTTTATTGCTGTGCAGACATCATATGGCATGGAATATCCCTTTGGTCAGTTTCTCTTGGCTTTTATGCTGAGCAGACGTCATATATTGTGGAATATCATTTTGGTCAGCTGTCCTGACTCTGTCCCATCCCAAGATCTTGCCCACCCCCAGCCCACTGATGAGGAGGAATGTTGGAGATACAGCCTTGATGATGTAGGAACACTCCCTGACAGTAGCCAAAACACTGGTGTGACATTGGCACCTTTCTATCTGCTAATACAAATCACAACTCTGTGAAGGCTGTGATGGGGAAAATTAACTACATCTCAGCCAGACCCAACACACGCAAAGCTCTGAAGCTGGTTATTTGTGATTACTGGCAGTGTTGTTTGGTCCTGGATTCTTAAAGCTTTAACCGGCTGCAGCCTTTGCATCTTCTTTTTACTTTTCATTGATTCTCTGTCACCAGAGCAAATTTTAAAGCCAAAGTGAAAGCTATTTCGTGTCATTACTTTCAGTTTCCAATCTCTTCCAAGTGCTCAGAGTCATCATGGGAGAGAAAACATAAACCATCCTTTTAAAAGTTTGTAAAATTGCTTAGGCAAACAGACACCAAGATTTACCCTTCATACCAAAAATATTTCCTTTGTTATCTACTGATGTCCTGGAGGACAAGAAGAGGTTCCTGAAGGAGAGGTTGTCTTCAATGGTCACAGCTCATGGGAACCTATTTTGCTTTGCTGTGCTGAAAATACCCAACCCCCTTCTAATCAAGGTTGTGATAAATGACTCACTTTGCAGTTTGTTTAATTGTATTGAATATAGATAAGCAAACAGCGCTGGGTGCGCAGGGAGTCTCCTCTCCACCAACACGCACACCTCTTAACGCACACTCTCGGTTTATATTGAGTTCCACAAGTCCCTCCCTCATGCGCACTGTCTCCTGGTGGTCTCGGGCAGGGGTCTCGGGATGAAGTAAAGAGTCTTCCTCAGTAACCTCACAGACTTTTAGGGTTAAAATTTTCACCTTCTTTTCTTGCCTTGCTGGTTCTCCCCCTTCTTAATCGCTCCTCACCAGTCTTTAGCATGTCTGTTGTGTCTCATCGTCGATGTTTAGCATGTCTGTTGCTGTCTCATCATCGGTCTTTAGCTTGATTATTGTGTCTCACAGATAAAAGAACAAAAAGCAACATTTGCAGTTCATTTCCCCAAGGTCCACAGGACCTGCCCCAGGGAGCCCGTGGCCAAATTCAGCAAGGTTCAAAAAGACCAACTTTAAAACAGCAAAAAAAATTACATACAGTTTCAGTCATACAAGGAATAGATCACTTAATTCTGTATTAGTCTTTTTATTGACACGGACCATATTTACACACCTCATAAAGGTCAAAATACACAAATCCACTTATTTTTCACTTTCTCCTCTGTAACAAATCACATTAGAAATTGCATTAGTTCTACCTTCTTTGTGTCTTTGACTTCTGGAAATGATAGCTAAAAACTCCAACCCCCTATCAGCTTTGCATTTTATCAATTAGTCTTTTGTTCATAACCAAAAGTGTCATTCTAGTTGGGATTAAGGTTTCATGCCCATGTGTCCAATAAAGCTGACATCGAGCCCAGAGGAATCCTAGAATCATACAACAGTCAGGGTTGGAAAGGATCTTAAGATCATCTAGTTCCAACCCCCCTGCCACGGGCAGAGACTTCCCACTAAACCATGTCAACCAAGGCTATGTTCAACCCCGGCCTTGAACCTTAATGATGATCCAGCCTGGGGCAAAGTAGGGACATCTGGATGTTTTCTGCATTTTAATGAGGTCCCTAAATTGGCAGCACTGGGTCAAAGATCAAGTTAATGAGAGAGTTTTGCAGCACCTCATATCGGCAGGGAAATCCTCTGCAATATCACTGACAGAAGGATATCCCACCCAGCACTGAGCCGATAGGAATATACTGGCCAATAGGAGATATTAAGGCTTAGATGAAATCTGGTAAACTTTCTGATGATGTGCAGATAACTCATGTATGTTAATTCTGGGATATCACACCTGGAAGCTCTTAGTTTCAAATGAACATCATTACAGACTCATATTTTCCTTTTCCTTCATTCTACTTTTTTTTAAATTGAGGAACTTTATATTTGAATGAGTTTGGAATTGGACTTCAGTCTTGGGAACTGGATATTTGCAGTGTTTAATTCTCCAGGTCCAGATTGATAATGAAGAAATGGGGACCTTTCCTTTCCCAAATCAGTGCAGCTGACAAGATATGGCACTGAGGAAAGACAAGCCTGAAGCAAAGGAACCTTTTTCTATTGAGGGTAAAATCACTGCTTAGCACTGGAAAAATAGTAGTATTTTAATAGGATCTTACACTTATGTCAGGGTTTCAAATGAGTCTGAGCTGATGCTGGAAGAAGATGAGAGTACAGACTGAAGGTGAACCACCCTCAGAGCAGGAACTAAGATATTTCCAAGAATATTTCCTGGATAATTTCAAGTATGTCTGGTGTTTATCTTATGTAGATTTTTAAAAGCAAAGCTTAGGTATGAACTAGAAACTCTGTCTTCAGCTCCTGATTCAGACAAGCAGCCTATGAACACACTTTTACTAGAAGAAGAATGTGGGTATCCTGCTCACATACAGGGGAGTATCAGCTCTGCATCCTCCAAGCCATTCACCTTTTACAATATAACCCAGCTACAGGTTGTAGTTCAGAGCCTGCTGCTCTCATAGCAGCAAACCTGTCTACAGAGATGCAGTCCCTGAAGTGCAATGTGTAATCATTCACACTATCTGGTTGTCCTGCTCTATGTCAGGCACACTTTGACGTGAGGAAAAGGGACTATTTCACAACTGCAGACACTCTTCTCTTTGCTCTGCAATTGCTGCAGTATCGCAAAAGCTGAGGATCATGAAGCCATCTGGTTGATGGATGAGTAGATATGCAGTCAAGACACATCTGTTTAAGCTGCTGAATGCTCTTGGGGCTCTGCTGAAGGCTGCACTGGAAAGATCAGAAAGAAGTCAGTATAGTACCACATTAAAGGAAAACCTCTGATTACTGAAATGTCAGTAGTGCATTAAAGTTCTCCAGAAAGACACATCACTGCTACTGATGCACTCATGGGAGGACTACGGTGACATTTCTTATGTTGTGTCTATACCCAGGAGGATGCAAAATATAGGCATTCAATAGGCAGAATGGAGCTTTTCTTTTATGCTTTCTTTTTTTGGTTGTTTTTAAAAGCTGAAAGATTGCTATATGTCTTTCCTCATTGGGCATGATTTTTTTTTAGGAACTATTTTGTATCTTACAAAAGCAATTTTCTCAAAGATAAAGGTTTCTGAATGTGTATTTTCTCTGTAGACAACTAAATAGTAACACAGTGCATAACCTGTTAATACTTCCTACCTTCTGCATAATTAGAGGTTCACCAGAGACTTCCTAAACCATATAACCATCAGAGGAAAAATTGTTTATGATTCACGCTACGGCATGAAATCCCAGAAAGCCATGAGAACTAAGCAGATTTCCTGTCTAATAATGTTTTCTCATGAGACAGAGCTTACCTCTATTCTCTGAAACCACCAAAAAGGCACTAAATTAAGCCTGAAAACTGAAGAGGGATTATCTGGAAGTGACTGGAGGCAGAAAAGAAGAGGTAGTGCCAACAGGCTGGTCAACAAATGTTTGTATAAAGAGTTGCCATCTCTTAAATCACAGTCTATGCTCTACTTATTTAAGCTTTACACTTCTAGAGGTGTACTGAGATTTGTCGTCTTTCCACATAGCTACTAATATACAATCATGGAATAGTTAGGGTTAGAAAGGACCTTTAGAGCACCTAGTTCTAAACCTCCTGCCATGGGCAGGGACACTACCCACTAAGCCATGCTACCCAAGGCTCTGTCCAACTCAACCCTGAACACCACCAGCGATGGAGAATTCACAACTTTGTGGGGCAATCCATTCCAGTGCCTCACCACCCTCACAATAAAGAACTTCCTCCTTATATCAAATTTAAACTGCCCCTGTTTCAGTTTAAACCCATTAGCCCTTGTCCTACCACTACAGTCCCTCATTAAGAGTCCCTCCTCAGCATCCCTATAGCCTCCTTCAGATACTGGAAGGCTGCTATGAGGTCTCCACGCAGCCTTCTCTTTTCCAGGCTGAACAACCCCAACTTTCTCAGCCTGTCTTCATACAGGAGGTGCTGCAGTCCCCTGAACATCCTCATGGCCCTCCTCTGCACTTGTTCCAACAATATGTACTGATATACTGATACGGACACACTGCACTTAATTTCCAAAGGAGTTTCACGGCTCCACAAGGAATTTGGCCTAAAATGCAGAAAAGGCCTGAGAATGAGAACATCAACAACACTGCTTACTGCTGCATAGTTTTGCTTTACTGATTTCCCACTGTGCTCTTTTCCAACTGAAAATAGACTATTGTCTATCTTTTTAATGCATAGTCTTTGCACTCAGTTAAGGTAGAACACATCATCAGCTACACTTTATCATCTCATTCTTAGCTGTTCACTTCTCAGTCAGGTTCTTATTTCCCACCTTATTAACCTTTAACCTGAAGATAAAAGGGTTTATTGATTTATTTATTTGTTTAAAGGAGGTGAATGATTTCTGAACCTGATTTTGTGCTCTCTGGAAGCTCTGTGGTGAAATAAAAGAGATCAGTATTAACATCCTTATAAAAATTGGGTGATCTTCACAATGAAAACCCTCAGATTAGCAGCATTTCTCCACAGTGGAAAAGTGTCAGACTGCTGACCCATGCAGAGACCTGACAATGAGTCACTCTGTCTCAATGGGCAGAAAGTGGTATTGATTGTCTTTTGTCGTGATGCATAATGCATTAGTTAGAGGGACATTAACATGCATTGCTGCTGGACAGCACATCACTTATTTCAGGGAGTACTCATGTAACTTTCATTTTGTTGTTTCAGAGCTTGAGGGTAGTTTATGCCAATATGTATTCCTTCCAATTTGCAACAGGGATGTAAGGACACGGCAACAATTTGTTGTGGCCCAGATGGGGACAACTGACCTAGTATTTAGAAATAACTTGAATGCTTATGGCCATAAACCCATGAAATTAGGTTGGAAGAACAGCAACGATTTTGGATTTTTGTATGCAGCACAAACTTACTCTGGTTTGACAAAGTTGAGTTAGACGACTGCTGGGGTGCCCACTGTCCTTGTGTAACTCTCTTTTTCACTCATTTCAGGCAGAGATCTGGAATAACGTTCCCATGTTACTCCATTTTGTCAAGACGAAGTTTCTTTTCTGAAGAAGTCTATAACAAAAAGAAGCTACTACTGCAGCCCAGATTTATGTGCTAAACAGAGAGGTGCATGAGTTCATTTACATTACACTTCGCTATACAATCACTGGAGGAAGTCAATCATCTGCAGAGACATAGATCTTAGAAGGGCTAATTCTATCACCTGCCAGAGGCAGGTAGAATTCATTAAAGAGGAGACCAGCTTCCACATTTAGTCATCTAGTTTTGGCTTTAGAAATATAAAGGTGGAAAAGACATCACTTTCCTTGCTGGTTTTACAGTGACTCGTCACTCTGTACTGAGCTTCATAAATCCCTGCAGAGCACTGAGGTAAAGCTAAGGGCAGCTGCAAGAAAGAAAAAGGTCTTGATGTTGGGAATAAAAGAGAACACAGTTCTCAAAGCAGGCTATGAATTAAAATATTCAGGTCTTAATCTGCTGAATCTGTGTCCCATTTGTAGCATTTTGATCCTATAACTGCCAAATGAAGTTTCCTCCTCCCCTGCTGGTTTTCCTAAAAAGCAATGAAAGGAAATTCAGGTAATATCCACTGACCCAGCTGTGGGACAATGCATTGGTAAGCAAAGAGTGGGTCACCAAAAGACACTACCACCGGATCCCTGCAGAGAAATGACAGGGGCAGCTAAACACTCATAGATCTGCAGTGTGACACCAACCCAGCAGCAGTCATGAATCTGGCCACTGGACAAGAACAGGTCAGTCATCTTTGTGAAGAGTTATCTCATAGAAGAACAATTCAACCCTCAATCCAATCCTAAACCAGAAACAATAACTTATCCAAGTGGATCATGGCAAGGGAGTTGGAACTAAATGATCTTAAGGTTCTTTCCAACCTTAACTATTCTATGATTCTATGATCAGCAATTTGTCTTCGTAAGTCTGCCTATATCTATACTTTGAAGAGCCTCCTTATAAAAGACTGTGAAATCCACCATGAGCTATGCTGTCATGAAGCAATACGTTGCAGGGTCATTTTCAGGGATGTGTTGCTCTTATGGATGTAACGTGAGCATTATGTGACCTTATGAGACAGAATAGATATTAGCAGATGACAATATGGGATCTTTAAAACCTCTCAGTAAATTATCTATTTTACCAATCATTTTCTATTCTGAAGGATGCTTTGTGTGTCTAATTATAGCAAAACTGCACAGATTGCATCAAATTGCCTACTATTATCCAAGTTGTATGAGCTACGGCCGACAGAACATGTACATATCCTAATTAAGAACATTTTTAAACTGACTTGAACAAAGAAACCTTTTTGACAACTTGTTCTGAGGTTTTTGTAGCAGAAGGAAATAAATAACATTTTAGGTTTCTGCCCTCATTTCTTAACTCTATAGAGCACTAAAATAAGTCATAATGCGCAAACAATATGTCAGAAATAAAGCCTTTGGCTTGACAGATTGCAGGGCACAGCAATAAAAAGTTGTGCTGTTCTGAAGATCTGAAGTACAGAATGAAACATGCTTTAAATACTTCATTATTTCAAAGATCTCCAAGTGTTTGGACATCTCAGGTGACAGCTGACTTCATTCATCCATTTAAATTAATGGCATATTTCTCTTGCTGTGTTCTTGTGTAAGTGAGCAGAACACACCTCGTCTAATGGTATAGGAGGACTTCTTGTTTGGCCTTCTGAAATTGCAGTGTGTGAGGGGAATAATGTGACATGAATCTGTGGGTGGTGAGCAACAACAAAATACATCACTTACTTTATACAGTCTAATCCTTAATGATTATTATTATTACTATTAATCTTCCTTTTATGTCCCATTAAAGTGTCTTTTTCTCAACCTACAAGTATTCTCCCTTTTACCTTCCCCATTCCCTTCCCCATACCACTGCATAGAGGGAGGGAGTGAATGCCAGTGTAGTGCTTATTTGCAGGCTGTGTTGAAATTATGATAAACATGATATGGACTCATCCAGAGATTTTCCTTCAAGAAGAAGGTGTTAATTGCAAAATCCCTACTGGAAAGCCATTAGATTTCTAGTTAAGTTTTTCAGTACTGAAGGAGATTATTATGGGCTTCAAACAAGCACTCAGCAGTAATAGATTTAGAATGAAATTACCCAACATTTAGCCCATTGTCTTCCAAAGTTTATTTCAGAAAGAGAGAAAATGTCAGTTTAAAATGTCTTGCTGAAAGGTAGTTGTCCACCTGCAGGCCTGTTAGTATCTCACTGGCTTCTACAGGTTCATTTTTCAGTCCTTAACTACATGCAAATCCAAGTACAGAGCACAGGAAGTAGGAGTTATATTAGATTTTTATTTTGAATAAAAATAAAATCCCAAGAAATATTTAAATTTTAAAAACGATATCCCATGATGAACCAGCAGAATTTGGAATCAATGTTGCTCAGAGATGAGAAAATCTATTTTTGTATAGAAAAATATGACTTATATGTGTATTTTTGTGATAACTTTGTATTATTAACAATCTTTTAAAGCCTAAACTGAATATAGTTTCTGAAAGCTCATGATCTTAATGTGATGTGATGCTATTTAAGTTTGTGTTTTAAGTCTCTCTTAGGTTTGTGATGCTTTTTAACTGCATTTTCTGGGCTCTTGATCTGTAAAAACTGGATACATTTAGCACAGAAATAATTTAAAGAGAACAAGGTTAAAGGAATTTGATTTGCAAGAGAGTAAAAAAAAAAGGCAAAACCAGAAAAATTCAATACCTTTTTGATCACATTTTGACCCTGGAGTCAGTATTAAAGCAATTCTGAAGCCTTGATGGAAACCACTTTGAAATCTAGGTGAAGACATTTCTGAGCTGGATCAGAGTTCATCTCAATTAAACCAAGTGAAAGCACGACTTCTTGAAAAAGCCCTGCCTCTTACAAAGACTGGCACATTGTTTTCATCACTCTTTCTCCTTGTTTTGAATACTGTATTGAGTTAAGCTGATGTTTGTAAAGAGTGAGAATAGGTGTTTTTATAAAACGCAGTTATTTCTAGTCACAGACCAAATGCTAGAAAGTTGGTGAATTACAAAGCAAATTCATTTTTCTTTCTTCATACTTTAATCAAGAAACTGCAATATTATGTTGACTCAAATACTGTGTGGAGACATCATTGCAACCTCCCAGTATCTGAAGGTGGCTACAAGGATGCTGGAGAGGAACTATTCATCAGGGACTACAGTGATAAGAGAAGAGGTAATGGGTTAAATCTTAAAGAGAGGAAGTTCAAATCAGGTATAAGGAAGAAGTTCTTATGGTGAGGGTGGTGAGGCACTGCAATGGGTTGCCCAGGGAAGCTGTGAATGCTCCATCCCTGGCAGTGTTCAAGGTCAGATTGGATGCAGTCTTGGGTATGTGGCGTCCCTGCCCATGACAGAAGGGTTGGACCTAGATACTGTTAAAGTCCTTTCCAACCCTAACTATTCTATGATTCTATGATCTCTTTTCACTCACTTAAGACTTTTCTTACTCAGTCTTATCTCCAGTTCTTGTCCTGCTGTATTCAGCTGAAGATGAAATGTCAAGCATTTCTCTTATTTTATTCATTCATTTTCTATTCTAAAACTTAACTAGATGATCTGTTTTGGAGCTCTTAGTATGCTGTTTGCTAATTGCATGATTGTACTGATTTTGAGCAGTTCTCCGTCTTGCATAGGCTGATGATTTTAGCACAGCCAGTGAAAGATGATAAAGCCTTCTAGCTTTATTCTAGACAGTTGATTTACTCTTATCTGAAGAGAAAGAGCATGACCTTAAGTGCAGAAAGGAATTAATGGATTTTGTTCTACCCATGGAACACCAAGACAGAAGTAGTTATGAAAATACCTTCAAGTATGGAATCCTGATAACTGGAGGGATTTCAAATGCTCAGAACATCCAACATGGCTTTAATTCCCCTTTGCACCTTGAAGCACAGTTGCCAGGATCATGGAGACGTATATTCCCTTTTGGTTTTTTATATCTCTTTTTCAGGGACTGACCCATACTAGTGCTGCTAATTAAACTGTAAAGGTTTTCACAACTGCTGCTAACAAGCATATGAAAGAGGAGATATTTGCATGACAGTTTGCCTTCTGATCTGCCAAAGAAAGAATTACAGCTTCTTTGCTTCAGTTATTTCTCAATTAACAACTGCTCCTGTCAACTGAGCCTCTCACTTTTGAGGTACATAGAAGCAGGAGCAGCTTCTCCTTGAGTAATGAATATTGGCAGTCTGGATTTTTCCCCATTGTAACCTTCCTACTAGGAGCTACATGCAGGATTTTTAGGAAGGTGAATGCTGCTTGACCTGATGTTGTCCTGTTCCTACTATTCATCATCAACAGAGTTGACAGTCCCATCCTTTATTAACATATGTACTGTACTCAGCAGGCCAAAGTGGGCTCTATTACCTCAGAGGCATAATTTCAGAACTAATGATCAAAATCCTGCTGCTTCTTCTTAACTAGAAAATGTTTTCTTTTTGTGATGCATTCCAAATACATTGATCAAAGGTCCGGGGAAAAAAAAGGTGGATAACTTTGATTAATTTTTTCCCGCATAGCTTTATAGTTCTTTCCATGGAAGAAAACGTCTCAGCTGGCATTGTGTTATGGATTTCGTGAGGTTCAGGAGCATACTAATCACATTCAGTATGCCAATTCCTGAAGATCAAAGATCTCCAAAGACTCACCTGTAGAGTACAATCCTTACTGGAAAAAGATGATGTCTAAATAAAGATGACATAGAGGAAAAAGAAAGGACAGAAAATTCAAACAGAATTAACAATGCAATGACAGTATTGGTTGGATGAGTCTATTTAGGAAGAGAGAGGACACTGAAGGCAAGGATGTGCGCAGACAGAGCTGAAGACACAGACTCTGTAATCGTATCATTGCCTGTACCGATTTTCTAATCAAGGGTTTAGTTTCCAGTGCTGAAGGATATCTTATACTGAGAAGCTGAGACAATGAGGGGCTTGACAGAAATCAGGGGTGTATCTGACTTGGGATGGCAAGCAGCTGTCCAAAGCTATGTTCATATTGGCCTGAGCTGTAAGATGTGAACTGCTTTGTCAGCCGTCATATCCATTTACATTTGCAAGGTAGGTTTTTAGCTTAGGTACTTCATACTCAATTGGTTTAATGTCAGTTTGGATCATCCTTTTTCATTATGTTCTCTTTCACAGTGCCAATACTAACTGGTAGTGTCAGCCACGGGTAATTTATCTCTCCTGTTTAAACTGCAGCTAGGTTGCTCCAGATCACAGTGGTGAAATCTGGCAAAGCACGTATTACCTCAGAGAGCTGGAAAGAAGGATTTAAGAGGTGGCAGTGACACATCATGAAAATGGCAAGATGTTAGCTGCTCTAAAAATTTCTGGAGGCTTCTTCAGCAGCTGCATATTTATTTGGATCCTGTAAGGCTGGATTCAAAGCCTAGATTTAGAAACTGAGTCCCCTGCTGAGAGTGCTTTTGGAATCCCTGACTCACAAATGCTGGTAAACACAAACTCAAGCTACAAGCTTAAGGCTTCTAAATCTTACACTCAGAGAATCAGAATCATAGAATCACGGAGTGGTTTGATTTAGAAAAGAGCCTTAAAACTCATGAAGTTTCTACCCCATGACACGGGCAGGGACACCTTCCACTAGAGCAGGTTGCTTCAAGCCCCATCCAACCTGGCCTTGAACACTGCCAGGGATGGGGCAGCCAAAGCTTCTCTGGGCACCCTCTGCCAGTGTCTCAGCACCCTCATCAAATGGTATATAAGAGAGTAATCTAAAGCAGGAAAGGTAAGCATGGCAAATATTTCAGAAGGACATTCAGAGGTTCCTCTGTTCACAGGCAATTGCTAGTTTATACACCTTTGCTAACAGAGAATCTTGTGATCATAATTGCTGGTTTTCAAGATCTGAGAATCCTAAACACGTCCCTAATTTGCCCTGTGCTTGCAGCCCATAATTACTTTAATAGAAAATACTATCTTTCTATAATGTCGTAATGAGGACCTGCAGACAGTGGTGGCAGGTTTCCTCTGAAATATAAGACGCATGGGATGGTTGCACATAAAGAAATGATTTTGTAGAGGTCTAGAATATATGCAGAAGAGCCCGTCTGACCTCTCTGCCTGCCCAACAACATGGAACGTTCTTTTGTGTGATTAGCAAGTATAATCTACTAACACTGACAGAAATTATGATGATTTTAATTTACAAAGATAGTTAATAATAAGGAAAAGAAAAAGAAAAAAACTTTCTTTAGACAGAATTACTTGGCCTAGAATTTTACTTTTCTTCTTTCCAGACAGTCACACATGAGCTAATCAGCCACAGCTCCCTTAAGAATTAAAGGGAAGAACCAATTTTAAATCATGAATCATCAGACCAACTGTACACACCTGCATAATGAGCTGACTCATCCTCCGCTCATTTGAGTTTATTCACTTGATTCCTATCAGTTACTAAGGGATTCTACAGTGATTAGCTATGATATAGATGTTTGCAACTCTGCATAGAGTTTGCGTCATTCCATAGCAGGAGACTGTTTCCCACCACCCAAATATTCATGTTTTGTGGAAAGGGCTGAAGAGAAAACAGTAATGAGATTACTAAGGAAAGAAAGTATGCTTTTATATTTGACTCTTCTGGTTGCTTGTTAAAAAAAAAAAGCTCTTTTCCCCAAAAATTACACAAAAGTTCCTCCATAGAAACATGATTTTCCCTCCTGTATTGCCAATCTAGTTTATAGAAAATACTTTCAATTGTGAATGACTGAAGTATTGTCTTTGTAAAGAGATGAAAGGCACAGTTGTATTCCTTCTTGGGACAGAAGAATCTCTTTGTCTGTTTGTTAAGTTCCCAGTGAAAGTACGGGTAAGATACCCATCTCTCCTGTGTAACCAGCTTCAATAGACTAAAACTCCCTAACTCAGAAAGGAAGAAGTTGTTATCAGAATATTCAGTCCATGTTGTATTGCCTTTAAACAGTAGGATAGATCTCAGTAGCCAATAACAACTACTCTCCACCAATTCAGGTTCAGTCTAAGATCATTAGCTAGCTCTGCTGACTATCTATACCAACCTTCTCCTGCATTAACCAATGAAACCTGATTATAAGAAACTGATAGCAGAGAACAAAATCTGCTTTGCAGAGAAACATGTAGAGAAAGGATCAATAATATTGTGTTACTTCTTGGCTCAAGCTTGAAGTAGAAGGTCCAGGAGACTGTGCAGACTCTGTCTATTCTCCACAGTATACAGTACCTGAAAAATAAGACAGGGCTTCTATAGCTTTATCAGCAAATTAGATCCAAACCTTTCCAATAGAGCAACAGACACTATGCAATGGTCCTAGAGATTCAGGTGTTAGTTTTAGAAGACCTGGAAATGAAACTGCGGGTGCTCCAGTGCACTTATTTTCTCAAAGCCATTGATGGGTGTGAGCTTCACCTGCATAGAGAAAACAATAGAATAAACTAAGAACAAACAGAGACATTATTCTCATGTTGTTTGGCAGTTCAAATCACAAGGGCAGGAAAAAATATTGGCAAGACTGCCTCAGAAGAGCTAATCTACTTATAACCCAGTTAATGAAGTGGTATCATGAACACAGCTTTAACAACCTTTTAATCAGTGGTTATCTCTTCAATCATCTGTTCTGACATTGAAGAGTTTTTCTGTACTGCAACCATGTAAGATGGTGGCATTTCTCATTTTATAGATGTTTCTTTAATAAATGACAACAACATAAGCAGTACTATCAAAACACTGATTAAGACCTTTCATGTCTCAGATGCTGGAATGAATCTGAAGGTTGTTTCAAGTCCCTGTCATCTGTGACAAGAAATTAGGTGCAATAGCAGCACAATCACACATTTACTACTAATCTTTTGAATTCTGACTTCTCTAGACTAAAAAAAACCCATATGTTTTTTCCCCAGTACTAGAAACACCTATGTTTTCCCAAAACATACAATATCCCATCATCTGATTAAAACCCAAATAGATTTTTTTAAATTCCAAAGAAATAAGTTTACCAGTATAATTTTGCATTTCTCCTTCAGTTCTGTCATGGGTTCAGCAGCAGCAGTCATTTTTCTTTAAGCAGTAGCTGGTGTAGCACTGTGTTTTGGATTTTT